>CAUYSK010007670.1:0-17651 GCA_963575035.1 Avahi laniger | reverse complement strand
GACACCCAGGGACTGAGACAACCCCACCAGCTAGGCGGGGGCCTCTCAGGGTCATGTAAGGCTCGAGCAGCAGGAGGGGGACCCAATGAGGCAATACCCTGGTGGGTGAGGCCCCATCCTGTGGCCTGTGCCTGAGCAGAGGGGACTGAGAGAGGTCCTTTCCACAGGCCTGTGTCCTGGCCTTCCCTAGATAGCACCTCCAGACCTGAGGAGGGCCCACACGTTGTGTGTTTAATTTTAGGCTCATTTGAATAAGGGGGCAGACCACTCCTTTCTAAGGGTATATTTGCATCATGTCACAGATGGATAAGAATTACCAGGCCACGCCGGGGCAAGGCTGGGAGCCCTGCTGCCTGTCCCACACTCTAGCCCCTTCAGTGGCCTTTTTGGCCTTGTGGCTTCCATCTGCTCCAGGACTTTGGGCCAACCATTTTCAGAGAGGGTGCATGGGACACTCAGTTCCATAGAGAGGGTGATCCCGCTGGGCAGTCACTTTCCTGCCCCTCCGATGGCAGGGTGACAGGAGGAGGGCCTCTCTCCATGCAGTGTAGCCCAGGGTGGGCACTGGGAATGAGGCCTCCAGCCCTGGGAGGCAGGCGCAGGGCCTGGTGCAGAAGGGCAAGGCCCCGGGAGGCTACCCTGTTGCGTGCGTCAGTCCTCTCCCCCAGAGCAGGATAGCTGGACAGAGACAGGTGTCAGTTTTCCTCTCTCCCCCTCCCTTTGCCTGTTTGAGTGGGACCACCACCCCCTGGCCCTGTGTTCCACACCTCAGAGTCGGGTGAGCAAGGGCCAAAGCTTGGGCACCTCCCCAGCCTGTGGGCTGGGCCCAGGACCCTGCTACTGGGGCGCCCTAAGCCATGGGCCCCGAGGTCCTCCCCTGTTGGGCGGGCTCTGCTCCTGGGTGTATGCTCTGCCCTCTGAGCTTTCCCCGCTGGAGCTCCAACCATGTGGGGTGCAGCCTCTGTCAAGGCTACCATCTCCCTCCAGACCTTACCCCCTGCGTGGAGCCTACACCAGGGCCTGCCTCCTGGGCCTGCCATCCCTGTAGACTGGGGCAGTCCTGTGAGCGAGCGCCTTGGCTCCTGGTTCCTCTGGCTGCCCTGCTCCTGGCCCCAGCTGCGCACTGACAAGGTCGGACTTCACTGGAGCCCTGTAATCCTCAGAAACAGCGATGGTTACAAAAAACCCCCTGTGCTTTGGTGTTCCAGAAAATGACTTACCACAAAGTATCACTGTGAGAGGCTGAATTTTATCCACCTCCAAATTCGTATGTTGCAGTCCTAACCCCAGTACCTCAAAATGAGACCTTATTTAGAGAGAGGTCTTTAAAGAGGCAATTAAAGTAAAATGAGGGCATTAAGGTGGGCCCTAATCCAATATGACTGGTGTTCTTATAAGAAGAAGAAATTTGGACACTGAGATACACACACAGGGAAAACAATGTGAACCAAAACAAGGAGGAGACGGCCATGCAGCACCTTGATCTCAGACTTCTGGCACCCCAAACTGTGAGAAAATCAATTTATATTGTTTAAGCCACTGGGTTTCTGGCACTTGGTTATGACAGCCCTAGGACACTAATACAACCATCCTTCCCCATACTTAGTTAACACTCAGGAATGCCGTCCTTGCTTACCCATGATAAGGACAGACAGAAACCTCCAAATTTTCATTTGTATTAGGATTCTCCAGAAAAGCAGGGCCAATGGGAGAGGATAAGACAGACAGATGGACAGATGAATAGATGGATAGATAGTTACAGGAATTGGTTCAAGTGACTACGGAGGTCAACACATCCTACAGTCTGCCAGCTGCAAGCTGGGGAACCAGGAAAGACAGTGTGTCATCCAGTGCAAGCCCAAAGGCCCAAGAACCAGGGAGCTTATGGTGTTAATCCCATTCAAGGCCAAAGGGGTGGGGAAGGGGGCCCATTGGTGTGAGTCTGAAGGCCTAAAGGCCAGAAGCTACAATGTCCAAGGGCAAGAAAAGAGGGATGTCCCAGCTCAAGAGGAGGGAGAGAGAAGTCGCTTTTCCTCTGCCTTTTTGTTCTATTTGGGCCCTCAAGGACTTAGATGATTCCTAATCATGTTGGTGAGGGTGA
Source organism: Avahi laniger (assembly GCA_963575035.1). Taxonomy (NCBI): domain Eukaryota; kingdom Metazoa; phylum Chordata; class Mammalia; order Primates; family Indriidae; genus Avahi; species Avahi laniger. Next base: position 15,550 of record CAUYSK010007670.1, on the reverse strand, counting down.
TCTTCTTCACTCAGTCCACTGATACAAATTCTGATTTCTTCTGGAAACACCATCACTGACACACCCAGAAATAATGTTTTGACAGCTATCTGGACATCCCTTAGCCCATCAAATCGACACATACAGTTCTCCATCACATCCCTCTGCCTCTCACCCTGTCCCCCTGCTCCTTTTCATGGCAAAGCTTCTCTGAAGACTTCTCTGTGCCTACTGCCTCCACTTTCTCAGCTTCCATGTCCTCCTCAACTCTCTGTACCAGCACTTGCTACCGAGAGGACTCTTAATAAAGTGACCAAACAATCTGACTCTTGATGAATCCAAAAGTCAATTCTCTGTCCTTATCTTACACCAACACCTCAGTAGAATTTGACCCAGGCAACCATTCCTCCTTCACGAAGCACTTTCTTCTGGTTTCTTCCACTTTCAGTGGCCACTCCTTGGTTTAGTTTTCTGGTTCCTGCTCCTGTACTTCATTCCCCCAGGACTCAGTCCTGGGCCCCCTTCTCTTAATTATCTACATTCACATCTTTGTTGATCTCAACCCATCCATGCTAGCTTTCTGGTCTTTTAAAATGAGAAATCAAATGATATCACTTCCTTTCTTAGAAGCCATGAGTAGATTCTCAAAAAATGAAACTCTTAGCCATGGCCTACAAACCCTACATGATCTGGCATCCACTCTAGCCACTGTTTTGTCCTTCAAACATACCTGGCTCTTAACCTCAGGGCTTCTGCCCCTACTGGCTGCTCTGCCTGGAAAACTCTTCCCTCTGGAACTTTGTATGGGAATAGGACTGTCCTAGACCTGCACTGTCCAATATGGTAGCCTCCAGTCACACGTGGCTACTGAGCACTTGAGAGGGTGCTAGTGTGACTGAGGAATTGGTTTTTTTAATGTATTTTAATTATTAATAATTTATATTTAAATACAGGTAGCCTCATGTGGCATGTGGAGACCATATTTACACATCACAGCTCTAGCTCATTCTGCTTTTTAATTTTACAGAACTTATCTGAAATTACCTCATTTTTTTCATGCATTTATTTAGGCAACAAATATTTATTGAGCACCTACTATGTACCAGGCACTATTATAAACACGGGATACAGCAGTGAACAAAAAGACAAAAATCCTTCATGAAGATTACATCTAAGTAGGGAAACAAGCAATAAACAAGATAAATGGTAAAATAAAATATGTTAGCTGGAGATAAGTGCTACAGAGAAAAATGAAGCAGGGAAGCAGGTATAAGGAGTGCTAGGGGTGCGGTCCATGAAGGTGTCAGGGAAAAGGCAGCATTGGAGCAGAGATGTGAAAGAGGCAAGCATCCCAGAGCCTGAGAGGAGTGGGTTCAAGAGAAAATGGGAAGAGGGCAATGACTTGCGGGTGCACTTTGTACCTGCCTCCCACCACCACCTGGAAGGGCAGGATCCTTGTCTGATTCTTCACTGGTGTATCCCCAGTGCCAAGCGTAGTGTGTGACCCACAGTGGGTGCTCAGAAAATGTTTAAATTATTAAATGAATGAATGATTCTTCCTCATCCTTCAGGTTTCCCCTGAGAGGTCTTCTCCCCCAGGACACCATCCTTGACCCCACAAATCCAAATTACACACTTCTCCATGTTCCTTTACCTACTGAAATGGGAGTATTGCCTTTTCAATGGGAGTATTGTCTTTCTCCCCATGAGATCATGAGATGGTCACTCTGTGAGTTAGTTCACAGATTGTGTCTGTCTTGCTCACTGCTGTATTCCCTGTGCCCCATGGAAGGCCTGGCACACTGCAGAAGGAATCAGTGGGTTGCCTTGGAGAGTGAGCTGAGTGCAGGGCACTGTTAAAGATGGGCTGGAAGATAGCTTCCTTTTGTTTAGCAAACTCATACTAAAGCCACATATCATCCCCTTGGGAAAAGCTTCCCTGACCAACCAGCCCAGTGTAGGTTACTATATTGTAGCATTAGCCCCACCCTGAATGTTTTCTTCAGAGCACTTATCACAGTGCTATTTAGTTGTGGGATGCTTGGTTTACCTTCTTCTTCCATTGTACTGTGAGTTCCATGGGGATCTGAATTGGGTGTGCTTTCCTGGGAGGGGATCCCCACATCTAGCACACTGGCAGGATGGAGACAGCCAATAAGTGCTTGTTGAGCGACTGAATGACCAACTGGCAGGTTAGGGTGTTGACCAAAAGAAGGCATCAATGGTCAGAAGACATTCATAGGAGAAGAAATTGAAGCAAAGGAATCTGCAGAGGGCACTACAGGCATAGGACAGTGATGGAGGTGGCTCACAGACAGGCAGAGGACATGACAAGGAGGTGATCTGGCAGCAGAGCATTATACATGCCACATTGAACCAAACCCACAATTGGATGGCTTGCACAGCACAAGCTGTTCTGAGAAGATCTATTTAAAGAGCACAGTGGACAGTGGGCCTCAGAGGTGAACAGCAGTGTGCAGCAGGCTTTCAGAGAGAGAGGGGGCAATTCTCAAGTAGGACGCATTATTTAGAGAGGCTGTGAGGGCAGAGGGCAGGATGCAGAGGGATCATAGGCAGTGACCCACAAAGGCAGCTGTTCAGGGAGAACCGCCACGAAAAATACATTCAAAGCAAAGTACAAAGCCATAAAACAAGCCTCCATAAATTTAAGCGGTTTTAAGTCATGCAAAGTATGTTCTCCAACCACAGTGGAATGAAATTAGAAATCAGTAACAGAAAGAAATTTGGAAACTCCACATTAAACAACAAACTTCTAAATAACCAGTGGGTCAAAGAAGTCATAAGGGAAATTAGAAAATCTTTTAAGATGAAGGAAGAGGAAAACACAACATGCAGCTAAAGCAGTGCTCAGGGAAAAATTTATGGCTGTAAACACATACATTAAAAAGGAAAGATCTCAAACCAATAACGTAACTTTACACCTTAAGGAACTAGAAAAAAAGAGCAAACTAAATCCAAAGCAAGTAGAAAGGAGGAAACAATAAAGATTAGAGGGGATATTAATGAAACAGAGAGTAGAAAATAATAGAAAAAATTAATGAAACAATAAAAAAATCAATGTTGTTCTTTGAAAAGAACAAAATCAATAAACCTTTAGCATGACTCCTTAAGCAAAGCACACTACGGCAAGGGCACTCACAGGAAGAAGGCTGTGTGCCCACAGCCTCACTGGCAAAGTCCTGAGCAGCAGAGTTCAGAGAGCGGAGGGCATTTGCAGGTAGAAGGCACTGTGCATGGGGCCCGGAGCAGAAGGCCCCCTGGTCATGGATCATGTCTTATATCCTATGATTCATCCACTCTGTCGTGATCATCCTCACCACCCGACTTCTGTGTTCTGTTGATTCTGGAATATGTGTGTATATTGGGGTAAAACGTCTGCTAATTTTTGGAATCTTAGAATGACAGACATTTGGGGCTGGAAGTATCTTTAGAGATCATGAATCTCACTTTTATTTTAGTTAGATGGTGAATGGAAGCCCAGTGAGGAAAAGGAACTTGTCCAAGGGACCTTCCCAGGCAGAGGATACTGTGCAGAGAAGCTTCGCAAGAGGAATGTATTCTACAGAGAAAATTCACAGGCTGAAGACATTCATAGCCAAGAGCAGGCCCCAGAGGTCAGCACATGGGAATGCACAGGTAGGGCCTCACAGGAGTGGCAATGGCGGAGGCCCAACACTGGAATCAACTGGCCCGCTAAGTGCTATCTCAAAATGACACTCCCTTATTCCTCTTTTAGGTCTTTGTGTCACATACCATCACCAACTGAGAGTCCTAGAAATACCTAGTTAGGAGCTCCTGTTGTAGTCCTTGTCTCTTGAATCAGTAGAAGTTCTTCCTCTTCCATTGTACTAAGATGGTAGCCAAGGTTGAGGTAACAGTTCAACGGCCCAAAGTCCCCACAGTGATGGAAGCAGTCCTCTTAAGTGTCATGTCTTCCATCTTTGGACTTGCTGGTCATTCTTTCCTGTTCCTGGGTTGGATCAAGACTCAGATGGCATGCAGATGGCATTTTCAGATGATATAAAACTTGGCAGCATGGCTCACTTGATAGGCATAATGATGATTCAACAGGATTTGGACAGCCTGGGCACTGACCTTTATGAGCAAGATGAAACAGTCTTGCCTGTTGGTAGAGCAGCAGGTTGGGGTGCATGTTGGGGGTCACTTCTCAGAGTTATATATTCTGAATTACTGTCAAGGAAGAACTGAAGGGACCAGGGGTGTTTAAATGGGAGAAGAGCTGACTCAGAGAGAATCCGAGAAGTATCTTCACCTATTTTAGAGGCTGACATCTAGCAGAGAGATCAAAGATTACCAGTGGGTGACACTTAGAAGGAAACATAATTTGCTTTTGTATAGTTGACATAAACTGTAAACAAAACATGTGTACCCCCATAATATTCTGAAATTAAAAACAAAAGGGAAACAGGTTTTAAGTCAACTGAAGAATGTATCTTCTAAAACTGAGGCTGACAGAATGCACATAAGGGACTGCACTACTGTTCATTGAAAGTATGCAATAAGGACTAGGTGGCCATCTATCTGGGATGGTAATGAAGGGGAAGATGAACCCAAAACAATATAATATTCTTCATTAAGATTTGAAGAGTCTCTAATTACAAAATTCCTATGTACAGTTTGTAGCTCTTGCTATAAACTATTTATTTGCTTTTGTAGGGAGAATGGCTTCAGACAGTAGGAGAAATCACACAGCAGAATACAGCAAGTTATTACACTTACAAAGGGAAACCTTAACACTGACACATGTAGTATCTTAACATTTATTATAATTGTGTACAGTAATGGGGATTAAGCAACTATGATTAGAAACACTAAGAAATTAAAAGAAAGCAAAGATGTAATGCAACCATAGCTCTTCCCTAAGTCTGCAGATTCTGTGCCTTTTTAGACATGAAAGAGGCTGTTTTGGATCAAAATCAATACTGATCTTGCAAGCTTTCTTTCAATATCTTGCATGTTGGTTCTAAAATACCCTTAAAGGCAGAGCACACCATGAAGGCAGGGAAGCCATCAGGTGGGTCTGCACTGAGTCTCAGGGATGGCGCCTCTCACTAAAGGAGTGACTTTGCTTTCTCTTTCACTCATTCTTTCAGCTCCTGTGTGTTAGTGCCCACTATGTGCCAAGTCCCATGCTGGGGGCTAGACTTGAGGAAGACCAGCTCGTACTTGGTGTGTATACGTGGCACACTGTACTTTTCCCTTCCACAGCTATGCAAGTAAATGGAATTTTCCTCTCTGATCATTTGGAAGGAAGAACAAGTCCACAAGCCAATGTGAATAGGGTTCAGAAACTGGAGAAAGATGGAGACATTTTATAATTAATCAAGAGAAGCGGCCCTCATTTTGTATCAGAAATATAAAGTTGTTCTTCCTCTCAAGGAGCTTACAAAGTGATGCTGGGCCCAAAGGTGGCAGGGTACAATTGAGCCTGAACAGAGTGTCAGCTGACTGCATGGATGGGCTTGCATCTGCAGAGCTGGCCAACAGGTTTTCATGTTCTGAGTACATGAGGCCCCAGCAGTTGTTGCTAGCTTGAGACAGAGTCTGGACTGGAAAATAGGAGGTCACTGAAAACTCTATGCTCACATAGGCTAGCCCACTGGAGCTTCCCCTGGATTGACAAGCTCCTCTTTGGGAAGATCTATGAGTCAAATCTGCTCCCAGCTGACAGCATCCCAGTTCAGAAGCAGTCTCACAGAAAGGAGAGGAGAGGAAAAGAAGGGTAGTTTGGTCCCTGTAGTACTTCAAGTGGGAGGCAAATCCATGGATCTGGGATGCCCAGAAGAGTACAATGTCACACCTTCCCCCGTTCCCCTCCTTGTAATAGTATGCCTCTGGAGCTCAGAGGGGAGTGGCGTTACCTGGTAGGAATTAGGTATTCTCTGCACAGTGCTTGGCACATACTGAGTGCCAAGTCAATTCTTGCTGTTGTGGTTACTGCTCCTGGAGAGAGCATGGGCTCTGGAGAAAGCGAGCAATGGTTCTGCACAGAGTTCTATACAACACAATGACCACCTCTCTGAGCCTCACTGTCCTCATCTGTAAAATGGGTATAAGAATACCCTCTTCACAGGATTATTATGGGAATTAATGCCATCACTTTGTGACAGTGCCTGGTACATGCTAAGGCCTCAAGAAATGTTAGCTGCTTTTCTCACTTCTTAATCCTGCTGGGTTCTAATCACCCTAAAACCCATTTGAGAGGATTTGTGTGTAAAACTCAGAGAGCAGGAATCGAGAGCATAAGTATTAATCAGCTATCAGGATTCCAACAGACACCGGTATCCCTTTGGTCAGTAGCCTCCTAAAATCACATGCTATTGAATTTAAACTTAATTGTGTAAACCTTCCAATACATGCCCACATACCTGCAGGGAAAAACTCAAACACAGTGAAAGATAGGTGGGAAGAGGTAATTAAAAATTGCCATATAACTCAATCAAAAGCAACTAACTACTTTAAAAAGTTTATAGACATTGAAAAATATATATATATGGCAAATACACAAACTAACATCAGCCTATGCCATCTCAAGCACTCAATGCCTGCAATTTACCCACCAGGAATCATCAATAGTCTTCAACTTGGCCCCTCAGAAGCATCAAGGGAATCAGGATACACTGAACCCCATACTTCTGCCCACCTAAACTCATTAGAAAGTCAATCTGTCTTGGTGAAGTCAAGATAGAATTCTTATTCAATCTTTTTTGATTGAGCCTGAACTGAGATCACGGATGTGAAGTGCATTCTAAGCTATAAGAAGCTAAATCCACAAGCAATTATCATAGCATCATGAAGATATGATGTTGGATATAAGCAAGTTCAACTTGAGAAGGGCAAAAGCATGAAGAAATCAAACAGGGAGGGAGGAAGTGAGGGAAGAGGAGCCAGCAACTTGGGGCAACTGGAAACAGCCAAACTTATCCGGGAGTCATCAGCTTGTGACCAGTCTGAGGGAGCTAAAAGAAAATAGAAGTACCATGAGAATGGAAATGTACATCCAACCCAACAACCAGCCACAACCCCTCAGCATGGGTGACTGCTCCATTGCTCGGGAGTCACAGTTCAGCTGAATGTGTCTTCCGGAGAGAAGGCGACCAGCATGTAGCTGGTGGAGAGCCTGGTTGCTACCCATTCTGATTGCCTCCAAGGGATATATTCTGCTCTATGCTCAGAATAGAGCATGGTGGCCAACTCCACTGGCTATTGGCACACAAGTCTTCAGGCAGTGCTGACCATGTGGCCCAGAGGCATGTTTTACTGAATACCTTGGCTATCGAGTCCTGATTTGAAGCTATGCAAGCACTGATGGAGGTGGTCTGGGGGACTGTAGCAGACAGCCTTGGATGGAGATCTGAAGACCTGGGGTGAAGTCTTGATTCTACCATAAACCAAGTAGGTGTTTCCCCAGGCCCCTTCCCTTTCTAAGTCTGTGTTTCCTTGTTGCAAAATGGGGCTAACAACAAAGCCCCAGCCAGCATCCCAGGGTAGCTGGAGGGCTCAGCTGAGGTGCTGGATGGAAGGTGTAACTTGGAAGTGTCCCCAGGGAGGGACTTTGTCCACATCACCTAAGATCTCAAACTATCATAGGGCATAGGAACATGAGGACTTGAGGCCTCCTGAACATAAAGGCTGAGAGAGAGCACAGTGTCTGGGTTAAGACTCAGGGAAAGACCAAGATATATTTCTTCCCCCTAACAAGTCTCTTGGCTGCTTGTCCCTTGTGGTGTCAGCACCCACCTAGAAAAGCTTCTCATAGCACTTCTCACAGTGGATGGTATCACGGTGAATGAAGATCTGGTCCAGGAGATCGCCCATCGGTTTACTGCAAATCCCACACTGGAAGAGAAGGCAAGCTGAAGGTCAACACACAAAGCAAAGCAAGGGGAATGAATGGGGCTGTAACAGAGTCATCACCCCTCCTCCCATAGATATGGAAGGGGAATATTGACAGTGGGAAATATATAAACAGAGGGAATGGCCTAGAAAAAAAATAAACAGCAAAAATATTTTCTGTCTCTTTAAAACATCCCCCATTTCTTTTTGAGAACTAAAACCTGCATGTCTGCCTCAAGTCACTGGTTGGGAGGGGCAGAGGAATGTCCTTTGTTCTTTGTGCCACAGGAGATGGCTGAACTGGAACTCTCCAGGTGGAGGTCTGGGCGGAGGTCAGGAGATTGTCCTTCCCAGAGATGGGACCAATCAGAATCATCCACTGTAGTTAAACAGCAATTGCCTGAAGCTGAATGGCCTCCCTTTAAAAGCTCCATATTTCTGCTTATGTATGGGAATTTGGATTTTAAGATGAGTCTGCCATTTTCCCCCTTTGCTGGTAAAATAATAAACTTCGTTTTCCTTCTCCTCAAACCACATATTCTCATTCTTCTCTTGCACCCTCAAGGACAAGTCCCAAGCTTTTGGTAACAGGTAGGGAGGGGGTGCCTGAGCAAGGTGGGCAGGCAGGTGCTATGAGCCCGTGGCATATCCTGATGTCCAAGTAGACAAAAAAAAATGGCAAAAACCAGAAGTAAAACTCAAACTCAAAAACTTCACAAAAACTAGCTGGCAGGATGATCATGTAGTTTCAGAATTCAGCCTGGGTTTGAGCCCTGACTCCATTACTCATTAGCTACATAAGCCTGGGCAAGTCACCAAAACTCTCCCAGACTCTGTTTCCACATCTATAAAATGGGGCTACTGGCAAGACATACTTCTATTAGTAGGAGTACTCAGTGATTTAGCCCAAGTAGAGCATTCAGCCTGGGGCCAAGCATAAAGTAAGTGCTCAGTAAATGCCAGTGGTCATTGCTATAGTAGGAGGGACTGGGGGACATTAATGATGACATTTAAGATCCAAAGGAAGGTGATATGACAGTCCCATGAAAGGGCAGGCTATTTCAGCAGCCCAGTCCCTCCAGACTCAAGGCTCTCAAACCTGCCTCCCCAGGAATGCCTATTGAAAGAGAACAGCCAGCCTCATGCAGTGGTGGGCCCTCCTGGTACTGGGTGTTGGGGTGGCATGGCCTGCAGTCTCGAATAACAAGAGCCCAAGAGTCCCTGTGTGTCTGGATCTCAAGCACTCTCCAGGCTCTGGCTTCAAGCTCTCAAAGGGTGCTGACAAGGTCAGAGAAGGCTGCTAGGATCCTCCGAGTCCCTGTGCCCATTCTTACTTAGCACCTTGCCAATGGCAATCTGGCTGCTGTTTTTACTTTTCAGTTCCTTCCTCCTGGCAATTTTACTTCTCACTGTAAATTAATCAGCCCTCTGGCTCGTGCATTGTGTTTCTGTCATTTTAGTTATTGTGAAACAGGATTTGAACCTCCGCTTGGCCAACTGATGTTGCTGATCCATTTAGGAGGTCACCTCTGGATGCACAGAGAAAAAAAAAAACAATCTGGGCTGGCAAAAGTGTTTCACACCATGGAGAATGGGGACCCTGAAGGGTTGCCATGATGCTGTGGCCATGGTGTCCCTTTTTTCCTAACTGTAACAAAACAAACTAGTATTTTAAAGTATTATGTCAGCCTAACAAGGCTTTTCTTACCTAACAAGGGTAACAAAAACCTATAATTAAAGTGAATGATGAAATAAGTTATACAAATGAACTTGAGCAATGTGGTAGCCTTTCCTGGGAGGCAGCAGACTGCAGCTGCAATAACATTGGCTCTGATGTCACTACCTCAGTTCTGAGCAGCTCTGTGACCTTACAAAAGTAACACCCTGTCCAATTCTGTGCTCATCACCCATGGGGGTAACTCCCAGTCACTGCAGCCACCTTTCAAAAATCCCCCAAGAATATCAGTCCCCACTTTTCCAACTTCCCTATACCCTATGTGAGCCCCAGTCAGGCAAGCTGAACATTGCTCCCCCTCTGCTCCTCCCCCTGCACCCATTGACCTCCTGCTTTCTGCATGCACAGGCCATGTGGCAGCCACTTTTGCTCATGTTCAGCACCCTGAAAATGTCCCTGTGCACCCCTTCTCCTCTGACTCCAGAGCCATGTCCCTCACCAAGACTTCCCAGGGACTCCTGCCCATTCTGACTGCACCATCTGTGAACGCTTAGCACTGTGTCACCAAGTGCATCCAAGACTATCTTAGATGTTGGGCTCCTGTAATTTTGCTCTGTGTTTTATAGCAGTGCTCTGTAATTAAGTATATAACCAAAAGTCTACAAAATCTTCTAGGACTTTTCATGTAAGTCCGTGAATCAGGAGAAAAAAATGTTGTTTATCTCACCACGTCATGATCTTTAAATTGAAAAATATAATACTATTTCGAGTCCACAGAACACAACTGGCCCTCAAATTATCCCCTCTACCCCCTTCTTATGACAAAGATCTGCTGCTCTCCAGGCCCCTCCCAACCCACCATCACTGATTTTAGCATCTGGATTGCTCTTATCCCTCCACCACTGCTCCTGTGTTGTCCTGAGTAAATTCCAGATCCACACAGATAGGGGATTCCCCCTTCCCAGGCTGTAGTTTCTTTCCTCCAATAGTCTGGGTACCCTCTCTACTTCAGCCAGAGTCTAAATGGGGTCCCCAGGCTGGCAGCCTCAGCCTGCCCTGGAAACTTATAAGAGATGCTACTTCTCAGGCCCCACCCAGACCTACAGAGTCAGCACTCTGGGCTGGGGCCCAGCGCTGTCTTCACAAGCCCTCCAGGGGATGCTGATGCACACTCATGTCTGAGAGCTGCAGCTCCAGACCTTGTCACTACCAATAAGTGCATTGCTTCCCAACTCTCCACATCAGATGGCCCACTGCTTGACTCCCACAGCCTCTACCTGCAGCTCACTCACCTCACCCCTTCCACGTACACACCTCACCCTGACTTTATCCAACTCACTTGGCAAAATCACCCTGGTAAATGCAAGTCCCCTGCTTCACTCCTGTTCCTGAGCATGGCTGGGGACACCACATGACTATGTTGACTCATTCTGGTAGAAATTCAGGGGCACTCGCCTCAAGTGGGCACTGCACAGCCTCCATTTCCCTCTGGTCAATCCACCATCCCACTTGCAGAGGCAATACCTCCCCTTTCTCCTTAAATCGCCAATACTCATCCCCCCACCTCTCACTTGAAGTAGATGACCATGCTTTGCATTGACAGAGAAAACAGAAGCAACTGCTAAAGAAATTCCTCATTGTCCCACCACCCAACCTGGGAACCTCGCCGTATGTGAGCCGCATACTCAGCCTTGCCACGTGTGGACAAGTACCCACCTCTCCCTCCTACACACGGACATTATGCCCACATTAGCCTCTCTCTCCTGCAGCATCAGTGTTTGCTTTCCTCTGACTCATCGCGTGAACATAAGCACATGCCATTATCTCCTCCCCACTGCCCAACTGCTCTGCTCCCTACAAAGCTTAGCCCTCGGGCAAGTCAGACTCGCTCTCTCCACTTCTACATGTCCCATTGTCTCTTGAGTCCACTCTGGTCAGGCTCTGGTTCCTATCATTCCACCAAAATTGCTCTGATTGAGGTCACTGATGACCACCATGTTGCAAAATACAGTGAGCAATTCTCAGTCTTTATCCTACTTGATCTCTCAGCAATCACTGACAGGGTGCTACTACAGCCTTCTTGAGAAACTATGTCACTTGGCTCCTGGGGCCATTACTTCTCAGCTTCCTTTTAGACCTGTGTCTCCTTCCCAACCTCTACATGCTAGAAAGCCACAGGGCTCAGCCCTCTGCCTTCCTCTCTCCCTATGCACACCCTAAGTGAGTTCATCTAGTCCCATGGCTCCCAGAAAATGTATACCCAGAGGACCCTCACCCCTAGTCTTTCCCCAGAACCCAAACTTACACATCTGACTGCCTTTGCACCCTCCCCCTTGGCTCTCCCCAAGGCATCTTCAATGTCACCTGCCTCTACCTCCACTCTTGACTACGTGCCCAAACCTGCTCCCCTTCAGGCCTTCCCATCGCAGCAAACAGCACCACCATCCTCTCACCTAGTGGCTTAGGCCCCAAACCTTGGGATCCCTTTTCACTGCTCTTGTTCTCTCATATCTCACATTCTGTCAGCTCTATTTTCAAACAATACCGCCAATCCAGCCACCATCTCACCATTACCACTGCCAACTTTCTAATGAAGTGACCATTCTCTCTAGGTTGATCTACTGCAATAGCCTCCTAACTGGCCTCCTTTTTTCCATTCTTGCCCCCCACAGGCCCTCTTTCATCTCAGAGCCAGAAGGATCCTTTGGAAAGCACAAATCAGACCTGTCAGTCCCCCAGCCAAACTTTCTAGTAGGTTCCAATTGCATTTAGAATAAAATTTAAAGTCTGTGTCCTCCAAGGCCTATGTGATCTAATCCATCCCCCTCCCTTCATGCCATTCCAGCCACACAGGCTAGAACATTCTGGTGTGCCTGCTCCAAGGCTTATGAATTTGTTGGCCCTCTAACGTGAAGAGTCTTTCCCTAGAAGACTGCTTTTGTCTCTCTACAGTACTAAGCACATCGAATCACCAATGCTCATTCACACTCTTGGACTTGGGAGCTCATTTACCTCCCAGTTCTGCAAAGCCTCCAAGACTGTGTGCAATTGTATACAGAGATCAAGCCTTCTCCACACTCTCTGAGCCTGTTAAGGCTCCTGCACTCTACAGTATGTTCTTAGCAGCACCCTCTTTCTTACCTTAAAGCAATATTCATGGCAGCAGATGCCAAGATGTTCTAGGATAATCTTTGGACAGTCTCGGATCTCACGGCTGCAGTAAGTACAGATCCCTCCAGTTGTTCTGTGAGGTGAAAAAACAAGAGCCTGGTAGTTGGGCTGGCACACAGACTTCACCCCCAGCCTAGCATCTTTTTCTGTGGTGTGCAATTGGCAGCATAGCCCTGGGCCAGACCAGTTCTCAGCCTCTATAGACCTTTGCATTGTCTCCAAAATCAGTCATGTATCTTTGCCCTACGCCGTGTAGTATGTTGTCGTTCCATAAATTAATATTACTATATTAGAGACAGAAATTATCTCAGGAGTTTTGCAGGGCTTTGCCCTGAAGGAATATGTGAACGTGTTAGTTTGCATATCAAAAGCTGCTCCACCTCAGGAGGGCATCTCAAAGGTCAGTAGCAGCTGCTTTCCAAGATGATGCTGCAGTCTCAAACCTGTGGTTCTCATCTGCTTTGAAGGACAAAGCAAGGTCTGCATGGGATGAGAGCTGATCAAAGAGTGTCCGCCTGAGAGACAGATACCTGTGGCTAAAAACAATTAGCCCAAAGGACAGTTCCTGCTTGACTTCTGATGACCTGTCTCTATCTGTAACAACTAGATAAAGAAATATGGAGCCACTATATCTCTGTTTAACCCTTCTGTTAAGTGATAGCTTTATCTTAGAACTTAGAAGTTTGTCCTTGAAAGATTTTGTAACCAGAGTTAGTTAAGCGATCTACAGAAGCCTTCTGAAATATTTTTAACCTAAAACAAACTACCTGTTATTATGTAAATCTGTTACCCCTAGCAACCGATCTCTGTATCTATAAATACCCATGTAAAACTTCACTCGTGGCCTAATCGTAAGTACCCCCACTTTGCCTTTTATCTGTATAAAGCTATAAAACTATACCTTTGTCTCTGTGTATTCTTTCATTTCTATTATTTTCCGTTTTCTATTATTTTCTTATCCTTTGTGATGACCCCTACCTAAGGGAACTGATTTTTTGCTGGGAGTGTAGCTAACTCCCCACAGTATGTGTGCACAGCCTGATGTGATACCTGTTTTAGGCAGCTTGCCTCTCCCTGCCCTTCTGCCTAGCATATCTGCTGGGGCCCATTCCCTTGCAGAGCAGGAAGACCAGTGCCTTCTCCTACAGGAGACATGTCATTGTATGCCCCACCTGGCCCTGTCCTGATGGCCCTTCTCCTCATGCCTGGGACCACTGAGCCCTGCTCCCAGCCCATACACTCTTGAATCCACCCTGCTATGAGCCTGGCTATAGAGCCTACTCGGATCTCATGCTGAAGTTCCAGATACTGACTTCTGGGTCGAGTAGTTCCCCAGTTCCAGAAGCCCTCCTTTTGTTCCTGAGAGTCACCTCTGCTTTTCCTCCTCAGACAGGACTTGCTGAAAGGTTCAGCCTGTCTTGATCCTACAGGCTGAAACCAGGTGCTTTCTTCCAGAGATTTGGGTCTGCTTCTCATGGGAGCCAAGGGTGGTGCTACCAACCTACATCCACATTAGCTCCCTAGGAGGGCCCAAAATTACCACATACAGCTATGGCTCGGCTGCCATCCTGCTGCTGGCCCAGAACTCACTCTGACGGCAGAACTGCTAGACTCCTACCCTCAGCGCAGCCCTGCCCCTCCTGCTTCTCTACGATGTCCAATTCCAGCCCACGGATGTTCTCTGTGCCTGTGCATGTATGTGCCCAGGTGACTGGTGTTGTCCAGTTCCTTCCTTTAAGCCCAGCAATGATCAGTAAGGTCTGAGTCTGGATTCAGGAGTTGTGCAATGTGCAGAGGGTCCCCAGGTTATCTGGAAGTGGATGCCTCACTTCATTTGCTCCTACATAACTGGTTAGCTCTCAGGTTTTGGATCAACCTGTCCTCTGCTAAGACATCATCTGGTGATGTTACTCACCAAGTGATCTGTGGTTGCCCAGGATCCAGGTACCTGGCTGTTTCTTCAGCCATATAGAGCGGACTCCCCTGCCCTGCTCTGCTTATCTGCTCCTCTACCTGTTTGCCCTTGGGGCCTGGTGGAATTCCCTTCATCTTAACCCTCTCACTTCCTTCCTTTTTTCCCCAATCTAGCTTTGGCCTCTGAATGTCATCCACAGGAATTTAGATGTCTTGATTAATGAGAAGCCAGATGGCAGAGTAGAAACATCCCTACCTGGAAGCAGTCAGGGCCCTGGAGTTTACTCCTGGCTCTGCCACTGACTCACTGTGTGACGTAAGGCATGTTGCCTATTCTGTCCAGACCTGTTTCCTTCACAGCAACCTGAGTGAATTCAATCTCTAAGACTCTTTTCTCCCCATTCCAATATTTTAAAATAGGACTTCTTTGTCATTAAGATCCTATGACTGTGACATCATCTAGTGACAGCTTTCAAAACTGAATGAGGAGGCCGGGCGCGGTGGCTCACGCCTGTAATCCTAGCTCTCTGGGAGGCCGAGGCGGGCGGATTGTTTGAGCTAAGGAGTTCGAAACCAGTCTGAGCAAGAGCGAGACCCCCTCTCTACTAAAAATAGAAAGAAATTAATTGGGCAACTAAAAATATATAGAAAAAATTAGCCGGGCATGGTGGCGCATGCCTGTAGTCCCAGCTACTCGGGAGGCTGAGGCAGGAGGATCGCTTGAGCCCAGGAGTTTGAGGTTGCTGTGAGCTAAGATGACGCCACGGCTCTCTAGCTGGGGCAACACAGTGAGACTCTGTCTCAAAAAAAAAAAAAAAACTGAATGAGGAGGCCGGGCGCGGTGGCTCGCGCCTGTAATCCTACCACTCTGGGAGGCCGAGGCAGGCGGATCATTTGAGCTCCGGAGTTTGAGACCAGTCTGAGCAAGAGTGA
>CAUYSK010007669.1:0-16990 GCA_963575035.1 Avahi laniger | reverse complement strand
CTCCTGGGCTCAAGCAATCCTCCTGCCTCAGCCTCCCAAGTAGCTGGGAACTACAGGCATGTCCCACCATGCCCGGCTAATTTTTTTTCTATATATATATTTTAGCTGTCCAATTAATTTGTCTCTATTTTTGGTAGAGATGGGATCTTGCTCTTGCTCAGGCTGGTCTTGATTTCCTGAGCTCAAATGATCCTAAGAGTTTGAGCCTCCCAGAGTGCTAGGATTACAGGCGTGAGCCACTGTGCCCAGCCTAAAATTTATTTTTTGAAAATTAATTGGAACCATCTGAAGAGGGTATCCGGGGGAAAGTTAGACGACTCCTCATCTTCCTCCTGTCTCGTCCCCTCTTCAGTAACTACTGGGACTAGTTATTTATGTATGTTACAAGTATGTTTTCTGCATATATGGGTGTGTGTATATATACACTTTTAAAAAATGCAAATTAGAATTTTTAAAAACCACTTACTTTAATTGAAAAAATAGTCACCATTTTATTTCAAGAAGTTGAAGGAATGATGTACTAATATACAATGCTTTTAATTCCTTAAAGGTCAGAAATTACTGCAGTGGAAAGGCTTAATGACTGATGTGCCTATAGTGAGAGAGAAAAAAGCCAAATTCCCTGTCTCCTTGTGCCCCTGCCAGTGTGTCCTTCGTGTGGGAGAAGGAGTCAATGCCTCTCCCTGTGCAGTGCTCTAGGCTCAAACCCCCTTCAAGCCAGCCTCAGATTGCTCCTTTCTGTGAATTGCCGAGAAGCTAGTGCCCTGATTGTGATACTTACTGAGAGCTCAGGCCTCTGGCTTTCTCAGAGATAAAGTGCTGTGGCTCCTGGGGCTGCTGCCTTGTGGTTCTTTGCCTATTTCATATATCTGATTTAGGAAAAGGAAAGAAAACATATTTTACATGGTGTTCAGGTCCACAGTGAAAGTTGTTTTTAAAATTTTTTAACTGTATCTTAGTTTAGATTTTTCTCCCAATTATAAAAATTATGTATTTTTTGAATATGTGGATAAAATAGAAAAATGTGAAGAAGAAAATAAAATTACCTATAAACTCACCCAGAGAACCACATTATACTTTGATTTGTACAGCCTTCCAAGCTCTTTTTCTTAGACACAAACTTGCATACGTATGCACACACGTATACATTTTAAACAAAAATGGAATATCCCATGTCTGGTTTTGGATTCCAATTGTATAATCCTAGAGTTATATTTTGTATATTAATTTAACCCTAATTTTTTCTCTTACAGTTAAATAAATAGTCTGAAAAAATATTTAATAAATATATAATAGCCTTTTGTGTGGGCATAGCATAATTCACTTATTCATTTTCCTGTCGTTGGACATGTAGCTTGTTTAATGTTTTAGTGGTGTGATGAACTGATACTTATTTAAAACTGATTGAGTTAATTTTAGCAAATGTTATATGTAATGCAAAGAATATAATGTGAATAGTTTGTGTTAGAAAGCTGATACTATTTTTATGGGTTTAAGTTCATCTTTACTATTTTAATAATTTACACAAATCTTTTATCTCCATCTTAAAATATTATACTAATACTTGGACTCTGCAGAAAGGCCAAATCTTCTTTTGCTTCTAGAAGTTAGGTACATCAGGAAAAATACCATAGGAGGAATTCGTAAGTTGTCCTTGTAACTGAACTGGTGACTGTATCTAGTGCATGTAATTATTAGAATGAATATATCTGTAAAATAAGTCAGCATTTCACTTCCATTGCCCTCTGTCTCCCTTGGGTATGGTAGCACAGGAGCTGTAATGTGCTGTAACGTGAAACCTGAGCATGTCTCTTTATTTGATGATACTGCGATGGGCGTCCACTCTGAACATCAGCAGGACGTGCTCCCAAGCCTGTAGTCCTGTGACAAGCCTGTGTCTGCAGGAGGGTGGTTGAGGGAGCCCGGGGCCCGTTGCTGCTGTGGGCATGTGGACTCCTGGCATCAGCCCTGCTGGTGCTTGGCCTCAGATGACAAGTCATTGTCGGTTCCTTTCCCGGCACCTCACAGACATGCCTTCACTGGCTGAGGAAGGCAGTGGGGTGAGAGAATCCAAACTCCTGATCAGCACTGTTCTTCAAATGGAGTAGTGTTTAAGAATCATTCCTAACAAATACAAATTTTAGTACAATAAATGGGACATTTATTAAATACCTAGTACATGCCAAAACAGTGCTATGTGCTTGACTTACAAGATTTCATTGAAACTATATTATAAATCCCTGTGGGGTATTATTTGCCCCACATTATGGATGAAGGTGCCGAGAATGAAACATGTTAAACTTGTCCACGGACACTAAGCTAATAAATGTAGAACTGGGATTTGAATCCAGGTTGTTAGAATCTAAGTCCTGAGTACTTAACCAAATTGCTGACTTTTAAACATAAGCAGATTTATAGCTGGCTTTACAACTTATGGATAAAACCCTTTCTTTTTTGCCAGAGAAAAAAACCCTGCTGGATTTACTGTTCTCATAGGCGGTATTACTGTT
This sequence comes from Avahi laniger, assembly GCA_963575035.1. Lineage (NCBI taxonomy): Eukaryota > Metazoa > Chordata > Mammalia > Primates > Indriidae > Avahi > Avahi laniger. The sequence continues at coordinate 14,480 of CAUYSK010007669.1, read as the reverse complement.
TGGAATTGAACTATCCTATGTGGTTTTTCTTTTCACATTCCTAATGAAAACATCATTTTGGTTGCTTTTGGAGAGTCTGAGGTTCTTTGAATAATTTAGAATTTTAAATATTAATGGAATTGCATATGCAGTCCTTTTAAAAGACCTCCTGTACTGAGCTTGCACAGAATGGGGATTCAGTTGCTTGTTGGAGCCATGAAGGGGCAGACAGGGAGGAAGAGGCAGGAAACTTCGAGTCCAGGTTGCTCTTCACTGTGGAATTACTTACACGGGCTTCTGCCTCCTCTTCTTCCCTAGGCGGAAGGTTATGTAATTGGAAGCTGCATCAAACACATCCCGATTGCAGGTAGAGATATTACGTATTTCATTCAACAGCTGCTAAGGGAGAGGGAGGTGGGAATCCCTCCTGAGCAGTCACTGGAGACCGCAAAAGCCATTAAGGTAAAAACAGATGGGTAACTGGCCGGTTTGGGGGTGAAAGAGAAATGGTATTCTGGATGTTTGCCTTTGGTGCCATCATCCTGCTCATACCTTCCTTCCTGTCCCCTTCCCGTGAGCTTGGATCCTGATTTGTTTGCCACTTGAGTTAAGTGGGCTGAAGACTTAAACTTAACCTCTTATGAACATCGACACTCCGTTGAGGTTCCAGCTGTAAATGGGAGCAGCTGGATAACTGGTGTTGAGCACCAGTGTATGCAGTACATCATTTAATTGGAGACCAATTAATAGAAACTTTCAATTCACCGAGTGTTCCTTCCTCCTCTCCCTCCATGCTTCACTTTAGAATCAGGAGACAAACCACAGCAGCAGAGTAATGCCATTCTGGGATCCGAAATTATTAAACAAAATTCACCTGTATTTTCTAGATTCCAGTTACCATGCCAGAAAAGTTACAGGAAATTTTAGAATTTAATCAGAAGACAAATGGCTTATTGGTTCTTATTTACAATGTCTACTTGTCGTGATCTATCAGTTTAGTTTACTCTGTCCATGGCAGTTGACATGCCCTATTTAAAGGAATTTTTCTTTTCAGGTTGCAAAATCAGGACTTTTTTTTTTTTTTTTTGAGTCAAAATGCAAGAAATTCTTAGTAATCCAAGGATGATATATAGATGAAGAGGGAAGGATGCTGTTTTTTGAGGAGAGTGTAAGTGTGGAGTATGGCAGGTGGGCTTGAGCATGTCCTTCCCACACACCACACTGCTTTCGAGTGTAGAGCATTGATTGTGGGAGGGGAGCGAGGCTGACACCTGCTTCTCCGTACTGTTTTCCTCCCTTCTGAGCACCCCATAACTGAGGTGGCTGAAGGAAAGGAAGCACCAAGAGAGGATTCCCAAGTTTTGCCTGACACTTGGTAAAAACAGAGGTATTTTTAGGACAGGAGCCACTGGTATGGGGCAGGCTCTGCAGGTAGGATTCCACCTGTCCTGCTTTACCTGGGACTAGAGGTTCCAGGGATGGGGGCTCTCAGTGCCAAAATGCTGAAGTTGGGCAGAGTTGGTCCCTTCCATCTGGGGGGCAATTTCCAGAGGTGTCATGAGACTGGTTTCTTTATACTAAAATATTTCCCAGGGTTTTCCCTTCTCCTTTGCCCTTCTTCACTGGAAGAAAAATTTGGATATTTGATCTAAGCTTGCTTGCCACCCCAAATCTGTTAAAAATGTAAATCAGAATCAAATATCTTGTTACTAATGCCCAAGAGTCCTTTTGGTGAGTCCAGGTCTTCCCTTTTTCAGCCAAGATTCCTGAGCGGCACAGCTGACGGGGTTCACACCGGGCATTTACTTTACTCACTCGCTGGCTGGTTCCAGTTGAGACTGAAGTTGGAGGGGGCACGCTCACGATGTGCCTGTGTATCACTCAGCTGTGAAGGTTGGGAGTGAAAGAGACTCCTTTTTTGGTCTCTAAACCAGCTTCACTGGCCCCGTTGTATGGGGTGGCCCTGTTAGTTCTCACCTCAGTTTTTCTTTAAAGGAGGAGATCCTGGAAGGAGTGGCTTAGAGTTCCCCATCTCCTGTTGTTGCTGTGACCTCTTGTGGTCATGAGGATGCCTGAGGGGTGTGTAATGTGCACATGTAATCCTAGCACTCTGGGAGGCCGAGGCAGGAGGATTGCTCGAGGTCAGGAGTTTGAGACCAGCCGGAGCAAGAGCGAGACCCCGTCTCTACTAAAAATAGAAAGAAATTATCTGGACAACTAAAAATATATATGTAGAAAAAATTAGCCGGGCATGGTGGCGCATGACTGTAGTCCCAGCTACTTGGGAGGCTGAGGCAGAAGGATTGCTTGAGCCAAGGAGTCTGAGGTTGCTGTGAGCTAGGCTGACGCTACAGCACTCACTCTAGCCCCAGCAACAGAGCGAGACTCTGTCTCAAAAAAAAAAAAAGACTAGCACTGCTACTCTGCACCCACCTTTATGGAAGCATTTCATGCTGTGAGTTAAGTGAGTTGAGATACCCTAGGACATTGACCAGGCCTCTGGGGACAACTGAATGTTTTTGTCTCTAGTCTTGGTAAATTTAAAGTTGTATGACTTGCCCTACTCTCTCATCTTTAACCATCAGGGTTACAGGGTTATGTAGCCATTTTTGCCTGTCAGTCTTAGAATTCTGCTAGAGTACATCCAAGATACCCGTAACATGGTATTAGAACATGTTTCAGGAATTCTAAGAATCTTTGAACTTAACATCACGAGAACATCTTCGGAGGTCCTTTAGAGCCATTCCTTCCTGAGTGTGTAGTGAGCACCAGCTGGGTGGTGATGCTGTGCCACGTGCTGAGCTCTGAAGCTGGTATCCAGGTGTCACTTGCTGCTTTGCTGAGGGTAGCTCTAAGGATAGATGATCAACACAAAGATCCCCAAGAACTTCAATTATCACCAGATACTCAGGAAACACTTGGCACATCCCAGGCTGTTTGCTGGTGCTGGGTGGAAACCATGAGCAAGTTCTCTTGCAGCAGCAACATAATGGCAGCTCCTACCTGATTTTGCTTTTTCTTTTTCCTTAGTACCTATTACCTTATAACATACCATGTTATTTACTTATTATAGTTGCTTATTGTCTGATCGTCAGCTAGAGCATAATCTTGGCAGGGATCTCTGTGCTTCGTTTGCTTGTGTATCTCAAGTGCGTAAACAATAAACGTGTTGATTGAGTGACTTAGAGTACCTCATCACCAAGGTATACTATCTCTAGACAAACCAGTGGAGCCAGTTTTATATTACTTATAATACAGTGCTGTGTCAGACTCCACCCCAGGTTAATGACCAGCAGTTTGGTAGTGACCACTCATTTAGTGTCCAGATACTACACTTGGCTTGCCGCGTGCTGATACCCAGAGAAGCCATCGCAGTAAGGCACTAGGGTGTAGACAGTACCACATTCAGTAGATGAGACTACAGCACAGATGTACCTCTGTGGTCCAGAGGTGGACAACAGCAAGCTGACAGGGCAGGCACCACATTTGGAACCTGAGAGGAACAAAGAAAGACCAGATGGAGACAAGATATCGATACTTTATAGACATCTGTAGACATTATTTCAGATAATACGGCAACAAAATTTGATAGACCAAGGCTGAGATCAATTGCTGAATTGCAGAGAAAGCAGACTTACCTGTCCAAAGTCCAAGTGTAGTCATGTCTCATATGAAGACAATAGAACATGAGGCTTGATAGCACATCCACACTGGCGTAATGGAATGGGCATATTGATTTTGGGGGGTGTGTTTAATGCATGGGGTACCTGGTTATTTGTCAGAGGACAGAGACACCGGACAGTTGTTAATGCCTGGCGACGTCTTTGTGTGTGTATGCAGGAGAAATACTGTTACATTTGCCCTGATATAGTCAAGGAGTTTGCTAAGTATGACATGGATCCCCGGAAGTGGATCAAACAGTATACGGGTATCAATGCGATCAACCAGAAGAAGTTCATTATAGATGTTGGTTACGAAAGGTTCCTGGGACCTGAAATATTCTTTCACCCAGAGGTAAGAGGTTTCTTCTTTTGAGTGCATTGAAGTGTGCGCACATATATGGAGTGATGCTGCCACCCAGTGTGCATAAAGAGCAGTTCTCAGTGAAGGTCCAGTGAGCACATTGGCGTCTTTCAGTGATCTCTCTGCGGACTGGGATGGCCCCCTGTGCGATTCGTCTGCTGGATGGATCGTTGGTCTCCTCTCCATAGACTTGGTTATCTGCTTTAATAGGAATGGATTATATACCACAGTGGTTAGGAAGAAGTTTTAGAAACAATGGAAGATAACAAAATTGAAAGTAATTTCAAAGGGGTGGGGCAGGGCATATGCTAATAATACAAGTTAATCTCAAAGACTGTATGTAGGTCGCCTCTACACAAAAGTGGGGCTATATATAACCTTTCCATCTTTTGTGACTGTCCTCCCTGATTCCCAACCTCAACCCTGGGCGGTTGGCCCTGCTGTGCTCCCTGCTGCAAGTTAGGTAAAGCTTCTGTGCCAGGGCCAGCATGGCTATTATTTAGATAGGTTTATGAATTACAAATGTTATCATTTTAACTGGTAGTCACAATGAATTAATACTTTTGCAGAGAGCAGTAATTAAGAGGCAACATTTTAAGTTTTACATATAATGCATTTTATCTGTGTTTTGGTATATTTTCCTGCCTAATTCAGTTTATATTCAGTAGGTATGTTAATCTTCTTCCTCTGAGATTACTGCACATTAAAGCTTTCCTTGATTTTTAAAATATATTTCAAATGTATTGTAATTGAGTTGAATTATTTAATACATTAGCTTATTAAACTTATGGAATTGAAATTAAGGCTGTTTAGTCAACAATATTATCATGTGGATTGTTTTGTTTTAAAGCCATCACCATCAAATAAACCACCCCTCCCCCCATCATCTAGATCAGGTTTAATTAATCTTTTATCGAACATGGCTAATTTTTTCTTAATAGTCACAAATGATATGTATGTGTGTTTCTCACTGCACATTACATAGATTGTACACATGCTTTTTATTTTCTCTTATTAGCGTGAGTCACTATGTATTCATGATGTGGGGCTGGTCTGTCTTTGTTACTATTGAATATTTTTCCTTCATCAAACCCCAGGCTTTTCACCTCTTGAGAAATACGTCCTTACTCCTCCCTGCACACAAAGTCACAGATTCATTTGATACATTCTTCGGTCCAATGTGAAGTGTTTTAAGTTATAGTAAATTGTGTATTTGTTAAAGTTACTTTTTAAAAAGAGTTTTTCTTTTGTTCTATATGACAGAAATGTGTAATGTTTCTTTTATATTTATATACAATTCAGTTTGCCAACCCGGACTTTATGGAATCTATCTCAGATGTTGTTGATGAAGTAATACAGAATTGTCCCATCGATGTGCGTCGTCCGCTGTATAAGGTATAAGCTGCTTGGGTAAGGTACTTTGATTTCATTCCAAAATTAAAGGCCCATAATTCTTAGAATAGGTTATTAATATCAATATGCAGACATTCTTATTTCACTTCCTGTTTCATAGGATTTGTTAAAGGCAGTATAATAGTAAAATATTTTACTGGGAGAGGTGATGTCTTAAACGTTTGGAAATATGACTCAGTTAACTGGAAGTTTTTCATTTAAATATTGTAAATATCTTTTATTCTTACCTGGCAAGCTGTATTTTTAGTTGGACAATGTTACTGTGTATTAATTGAAAGATAAGTGATGCCCCTTCAAGCTTTCTGTGAATTCCATTGGTCTTGTTTCAGGCATACTTAGGTTCAGTGTTGATATGGTGTTTATTGTCAGATAGGAATTAGAGCCTAAATGGAACAATCAAATAGAATATGCACATGTAATTTTAATCTCAAAATTATTTGATTACTTGGAATTTTGAAACTTGGAATGAGAAAAATCTGGTCCATGTAACTACTGAATAAAAAGAAATACTGCTTATAGCCAAATACTGAGAGCAGAAAGTGATGTTTAGTTAGTCTTCCTTCATCTTTGATTAACCTTTGATTGAGTGAGTCATACTGTCAGCTCTCAGCCTCATGACTTTATCTTACCTTATTCAAACTTAGGTAGCTAAATTTTAAAGAGGAATCAGGCTCAATGAAGAGGACTCAATAAACATCTGTATGGTGGAATACTATATAGCCTTTAAAAAGAACAAGGTAAATCAATGTTAATTCAAATGAAAAGATATCGATAGTACATATTGTGAAGTGAAAAAAGCAACTTGTAAAATTTACATATAACATTTCATTTTATATAAAAATAATTTGCATATTTTTTGAATAACATATACTAAACTCTTAAAGTAAATAAAATATCTTTGGGGATGGAATGATGGATAACTTTTACTTTCTCCATTTTGTGTTTTAAAATTGTCTTAGGGTCACGTGCAGCAACCCACACCCGTAATCCCAGCACTTTGGGAGGCTGAGGCAGGAGGATTGCTTGAGACCAGGAATTCAAGACCAGCAACATAGTGAGACCCTGTCTCTACAAAAAATAAAAAAAAAAATTAGCTGGGTGTGGTGGTAAATGCCTGTAATTCCAGCTACTCAGGAGGCTGACGTGGGAGGATCACTTGAGCCTAGGAGATCCAGGTTACAATGAGCTATGACTGCGCTACTGTGCTCTAACCTGGAAAAAAGAACAAGGCCCTGTGTCTAAAAAAAGAAAGAAATTAAAAAAAAATTGTTTGAAATTTCATAGTTAAAGAATATTAGTTTTATAATTGGAAAATATTTCCCAGTTTAGACAAATTGATTGAAAACAAGTTATTTTTATTTGTTGCATATCTTTTTATTTTTTTTATTTTTATTTTTTTTATCCTTCGGGTGGTGTGCATTGCATTCTTTGTGTATCCATATACCCGTCCCATATCTTTTTATTTTTTTATTTTTTATTTTTTTAAGACTAGTCAAGTGCAGTAGTGAGGAGGGGGGTTAAGTAGTAGAACAAGGCGTTACATCTGTAACTGACTGTGAACAATCAAGTGAGATAACTCACTACCTTCGGACCATCCTGCTTCAGGCTTTATTTAAGGTATTCAGATTACTCATACAGTTGCACTTGCCACATGCATGCAATTCCAAGTTCTGATTCATTCACTTGACATTGTAACCAGGTTACTAAAGAATCTGAACTTGTGCTTTATTTATCTCTAGTCACTGTTCCCTCTGTAGAATCTATCTTTTTCCCCAGGCAGATCCCATAGTTTTTTGGTTGTTAAAGTTATTTAAAGTCTAGCCAGGGAGTTTAAAACTTTGGAATTTTAAAACTTCCCCAATTGCTGGCCAGACTTGTAGCCATAGGGACCTGAAATGGGGAATGGAGCATGGTCCATTTTTTACTCATCCTCCCTCTCCAAGCCAGTTAAGACTGGGTTTGGTGGTGGTAGTGGGATGTCTGGTTCTAGTATATTTCTTCTTCTTTCCCTTTCAAAGCTAACTCCTTTGGTGTTGAGAGCTAGGAGGAGGAATAGAGAAGAAATGAATCTTGCTACTTGATACTCTCTGTTTTGGTCATCTCTGCTTCTCCAGCTGACATTGGCCATTGATGTTCTTTCTGCTTCTCATATAGCACACATTCTTAATTATTTCAGTGAGCCTAAAGGTCTCTGCACTATACCAATTCCCTGACAAGGAAACTTCTGTTCCTTGCTGCTGTGGTTTCCTTGGTCAGTGGGCCTTTCTTTTGGGTGGAACATGGGAAAGGCAATTCAAGCCCTGGTATCTTCCTGGTGTAACTTGACCCATAAGAAATTCATGTGTCATCCCTTATATGGCAATCAGTGTCACAAACACAATGAGCACACATAGTCCTATCCACTATCATATCATCACAGGATGATGAAATTTAAAACGTTAGCCAATAACAATGCTCTTCATATAAAGTGTGGGTGGAGTAGGGATGGAGAATAATATAAACATAGCTGCTATTGAACCCTACTTCTGTGGGTGGCCACGAGGCCTAAGTTGATAATCATAACTTTCTTCTTCCACCTTTCATTCTATGTGCCCTCATCCCTGTAAGCACCTCGACTAGGTCTAATTATTTACCTAGTGCAGTGCCCCAAACCTTAATTCCCAAATGGTCTGAGTCCACTATGGACTTATCTTTGTCAGATTGGCCGTCTCTATTTAGTTGCCTCAGTTGGGATTCAGACATAGTCATCTTTGTCTCATTGGATGGCAGCAACCCAGTTTTCCCTTGATGATTTGGACTAATCATCACATGGCTATAGTGACCCTTTTTTGCCTTTAATTTTGCAGCTGGAGGAACCCAAAATGGCCAGGGGACAGTTTCAATTTCCAATTCCTCTGAACCGTGATGCTCTTTCTTGGTGGAAGCATGTCTCCCTTGGACACTAGGGCCTCAAAATCCATGAGCCCAGTCTGGGTGCGGTGTGGCTCATGCCTGTAATCCTAGCACTCTGGGAGGCCAAGGCAGGAGGATCCGCTTGAGGTCAGGAGTTTGAGACCCTGTCTCTACTAAAAATAGAAAAAATTAGCCAGGCATGGTGGTACTTGTAGCCAGTAGTCCCAGCTACTCGGGAGGCTGAGGCAGGAGGATCGCTTGAGCCCAGGAGTTTGAGGTTGCTGTGAGCTGTGCTGATGCCACAGCACTCTAGCCCAGGGGGGGAAAAAAAAAAATCCATGAGCCCAAGGTTGTGGGGAAGCGAGGCAAAAATGTCTTCAGTGGATTATTTAGTGAGACAGTGAAAGAGGCCACTTATACCTCCTCCTCTTGGTTCATGCATCTGTGCTTTCTGACTACAACAGATCCTTTTTTATCTCCAATGTTCTGGTATTTCAAAATGTACCTTGGTATGAAACCTTTTTTTATTCGTTGTTCTGGGTACACAGAGGGCATTTTGAAAGTGAAAACTCAGCTTTTAGATATGAAAAATTGTCTTCTTTCTTTTATAATTTCTTTTCCATCATTTTAAATCTCTATTTTCTCTAGAATTTCTAGAAGTCAATTTTTGGGCCCCCAGATTTGTTATTTGTATTTAAATCTTTTTCTTCTCTTTCTTGGTGTATTGCTCTATTTTCTGGGAGATTTTAAAATTTTGAAGTTTTAAAACTTCCCCATTGCTGGCCAGTCTTGTAGCCATAGGGACCTGAAATGGGGAATGGAGCATGGTCAATTTTCTACTCATTCTACCTCTCCACAAAAATTTTTCACAACATTTTTATTACAATCTTTTCATAACTTCTTTATTACCATTTACTTGATTTATAACCTTGGGCAAGCTGCTTAACTTCCTAGTTTCAGTTTCCTTATCTTTCAAATGGAGATAATAACATGCAATAACCCTAGTTCAAATTTGTTTGAGAATAGAGTCTTAGAAAGTGCTTAGAAGAGTGTCTGACACATAGTAGTACTCAAAAAATATTAGCTAATATTGGTTATTCACCAGTATCTTGTGAATTTGGTTAGTTGAAGTGATCTAAGTGATCTTTGAGTCATTTACAGAATGATTTCTGACCTATAGAACTGATAACCAGATCCTAGGCCTTGGTGACTTTCCCACGTCAGGCCGTTTTTGGATGACCTAACAGCTGTCCTTTAGAATCATGCCTCTCTATCTCACCATGCCCTTCAAACACAGCAATTTTTACAGTCTCTTCTCCAATTATCTTTAAAAAAAAAAAAAAATCTTTATTCTTAAAAAGGAAAGTGATGTTGCGGGATGGGGATGATTCATGAAGACCGTTTATTCCAGAAGTGTGTATTTATTCTTTTATCAAACATTTTTATTGACCATTGCTACATCCCTGTGCTAATTGCTAGGGATACAGAAATTTTTGTTGTATCTTTTTCATCAGTTCTTAGGTTGAGCATCTACCATGCTCCAGAGTCTATGTGAGTTCATAGTCTATTGTAGTATTTTTAAACTATAGGTCAACACCCACTAAAGGATCACAGTATCAATTTAACATGTTGAAACCAAAATTAGAAAAAAAAATAGAATAGTACAGAATAGTAAATACCACAGTGTGTTGCATGTAGTAAAGTTTAATATTGCTCTGTGAAATTTTTATTTTGGTGTCTACTGGGGTTGTGAAAAAGAATGTGTTTTTTACTATATAGGTCTGAGTTAATAAAGTTTGAAAGCTACCAGTAGAAAAGACGATAAGCAAAGAGGTAATTATAACACAGTGTGATAAATGCTATGCACAGGGTATAATGAGTACTCAGAGTGGGTCTACCATAGGTGTGGGAGTGGGGGCAGGGCAGGGATTGTTTTATGGAGGAGGAGATTCTTAAGCTGTATCTCAAAAGATAGGCCACTGGAGCAGATGTGGAGTAAGATATTCCTAGCAAAGGAAATAGCACAAAAGCTCAAAATCCTTGTGACTGAAGGATAAGTATAGGGGTAGTAAGATATAAGTAAGAGGAAAGGGCCAAATCGGGAAGCTCCCACCTTTCACAGTACAGAGGAGTTTGGATTTTATATTGAAGTCAGTAGAGGATGAGAAAGTGACAAAATTCAGTTTAATTTAGAGGAAACACTGGATAGTACTGTGGAGAATGGATTTGAGAGTAGTGACAGGAGCAGAAAGTAGAGAACTGGAGGCTGGGAAAGCAATTAGGAGCCATAAAGAAGGCCATTATAATCAAGAGAAGAGCTTTAGAAAGCACTGAAGGGGATGGAAAACACAGACGGCTATTTGGGTATGAGGGGGAAGGAAGAGTCTGATATCCAGTTTTCTGACTCAGGTAACAAGGGCAATGGTAATGGCCTTCACGTAGGAAATACAAGGGGTCTAATGGCTAATGGTAGAGTGAGCAGCTAGGAATGATCAGTGAACATTTAATTAGTACCTGCACAGCTAATGTCAGGCATTGAGATAAGTGTTAGGACTGAGGGTGTGGATGAAGGAGGAAGGACACAATAATAAGATATACTCTGGAAGGAGCACAGAGAAATGTCCAATTCAAGAAGTAGTGAATTACTGTTTCTATGAGAACTTCTGTGTACCAGCCACCTTGAATTGATTTTTGTCTTTGTCTAAGCCTCTATCACATAAATTCACCACACAGTTAAGCATCTCAGTATATGCATTGTTACTTAATGGTTTTAGTTGATGATGTTCCCTTCATATTTCCTGCTTATAGATAACAATAATAAGAAGGCACATACTATGTCTCAGAGAGGGATTAGAATTCATAGCCATATAGAATTCTTTTTTTTTTTTTGAGGCAGGATCTTGCTTTGTCACCCAGGCTGGAATGCAGTGGCATCATCATAGCTCACTGCAACCTCCAATTCCTGGGTTCAAGTGATCCTCCTGCCTCAACTTCCCAAGTAGCTGGGACTACAGGTGCATGCCACTGCACCTGGCTAAGTTTTTAAATTTTTTCGTAGAAATGGGGTCTCGCTATTGCCCAGGCTAGTTTCAAACTCCTGGACTCAAGCAATCCTCCCCCCTCAGCCTTCCAAAGTGTAGGATTACAGGCATAAGCCACCATGCCTAGCCCCATAGCCATACAGAATTCTATATAATAGAATAAATACCTCCATCTCCCTGCAAGGTTCTCTAGTATTTTTATGCAAGGAAGGAATTGTTTCATCTACTGAGAAGCTTCTTTGTGATCCATGCCCCTCATTACCACTCAGTTACATCTTGAGTCACGCTTACTTAGCTGCTATTCCCCACGTAGAACCCTGAACCTACTGTCTTGGATGAAATGATGTTGCTGCTACCATCTCATGGATCTCGGTGAAGGGGTTGGCACTTCACTGAGGAAGGTTATGCTTCCCATTACCATGACTTAATTTTCTTCCCTGCCATCAACACAAAACTTGTTCACAGATAATGTTTTATTGAAGGGTTAGGGATGATTAGAGGAATTAAAACTGCTGACTCCCTATTCTGTTCTCCGTCATCAGCCCAGACTATCTAGGCAAGCTCATCCACTCAAGGTGATAGAAGACCAGAGTAACAGGAGGGTGAGCAAATAATGACTGTTTCTGGAGCTTCTTTTCTAGCAGTGACAGTGAGGCATAACACAGGCAGGACTGTAGATATGTTACTCCATGACCTATTCCCACACTGGTTTGACCAGTCAGGGAAGAAGCAGCAGGTCAGTATTACCCAGCAGCTTCCTCGAAAAGTCAGTCTATAGTTAACTCTTTTTATACATATGTTGTATTCTTATCCTCTGTGGCATCTTTTGCAGCACAACGACCTTATGCCATGGGGAATTTAATAGACCTCTTATGCCCCAACTCTTAATTCCTATTTATTTCATTTTCATGTTGTTTTCTTTATTATATTGTCATTATCTTAAGGTAGTATCCTATTATCAGGGCAACTGAGAATGGAATATGCAGAGCACTACTTTGACAGAGACCTTTAATTCTTCATGGTCAAAAAATAAAAAATTCTTAATAGTCAAGTTTCTTCCATGTTCTCAGTTTTCTTCCTCTTCTGGTTAAAGGAATGCTGACCATTCCACAATCCTACCCACTTTCTCTCTTTGATTTGTCTCTCTCCACAAGATCTGTCTCTCTTCAAGTTCTAGCAGTTCAAACTGTTTCTCCAGAACTTTCTAATTTAAACTTCTCATTATCCTTCTGATTAGTACAATTTGGTACTGATCAGTATTACATTATTCTTCTAATGTAATTCTTCATGAGAAGTTTCTTCCTGGGCATCTCCCAGTTCCTAGCTTCCTTGTCTTGATGTTTGTAGACTTCTCTTCCTTAGTGACTCTTTTCTTCAGGTCTCCTGGTACAAACCTGCTCATCCCTTTCTGGAAACTCCCTACTCAAAGCGGTTGGTTTTATCCCACAATCAGTTCTTCTTCCCTCAACAGGGCAATCCAAGGACACAATGACCAATTGCAGGATATTTCCCAAAAATGTCTGAGTTTCTCAGTCTAGAATTATACCCTGGGTGCGCTATAGCAAGAGAATTTCAAATTAGGCTTCAGATTCCAAGTCTGATTCCTTCCAAAGTTTCTGTCATTTTGTTATGCAAATGTAATTCCACATTCTTCCTCTTGTTTTGTTTTGTTTTTGTTTTTTTGTTTTTTCCTGTGGGTTAACTATTAGACCAAATGAACACATATAGCCAAGCATGTACGACTCCTAAGGACACATAATTATGATCTGAATCTGTGTTAAGGAAAACATTTTTTTCTCAATGCAATATAATTTTCAAAGATTCCTCTGCCCACAAAAGACATATGTTGTTTGTCAAGCGGTTTCAGTTTCTTTTTCTTTCTCTCCAACAATGCACAGATCTATCAGTGGTTAAGAAATAAGTCCCATTACAATTTCTAGCCAAACAACATAATTACATACATAGATAGTCATCTTTAGAAAGACCCAACACAATTTTTCCCTGATATCTTATTATTAAAATTTTCAATCATTTAGAAAAATTGAAAGAATATTTTTCAGTGAACTCCTGTATACCTCCTGCAGTTAGATATTACATATGTCTATCCATCTCTCTATCCATTTATAAATATTTCTTATTTCTTTGATGCATTTCAAAGTAAATTTAAAATACTAGTACTCTTTCCCCTAAATACATTATGTAAGGGGTCCCCAACCTATGGGTGAGTTGTATAATTATTTCATTATATATTACAATGTAATAATAATAGAAATAAAGTGTACAATAAATGTAATACACTTGAATCATCCCCAAAACCATCCCTTCCTCACCCCATCCCCAGTCTGTGGGAAAATTGTCTTCCATGAAAATGGTCCCTGGTGCCAAAAAGGTTGGGGACCACTGCATTATATCATTGGCTGGAGTTCAATATTTGCTCATAGTTTTTTTTCTTTTGAAGAAAAATTTACACACAGTTGTAACGAAATGTACAAACCTTAAGTATGCATTCAGTAGGTTTTGAAAGAATGCATACACCTGTTATCTAAACCCCTAGCAAGACATACACTACTATTTTTTTTCACTCCAGACAGTTCCCTCATGCCTCTTTCCAGTCAATTCCTTTCCCCTGGCAATCACGGTTCTGATTTTTTCCACTATAGATTAGTTTTGCTTGTTCTAGAACTTCATATAAATGGAATCATACAGTATATGCTCTTTTGTGCTATGTGATTCCATGTAAGGCTTCTTTCACTTGTCAAGATGCTTTTTTTTTTTTTTTCTGAGACAGTCTCACTCTTTTGCCCTGGCTAGAGTGAGTGCCATGGCATCAGCCTAGCTCACAGCAACCTCACACTCCTGGGCTCAAGCAATCCTTCTGCCTCAGCCTGCCGAGTAGCTGGGACTACAGGAATGCGCCACCATGCTCGGCTAATTTTTTCTATATATTTTTAGTTGTCCAATTAATTTCTTTCTATTTTTAGTAGAGACAGAGTCTCGCTCTTGCTCAGGCTGGTTTCGAACTCCTGAGCTCAAACAATCCACCCACCTTGGCCTCCCAGAGAGCTAGGATTACAGGCATGAGCCACCGCGCCCGGCCTTGTATAACTTTTAAGTCACATTATCACTTTGATC
>CAUYSK010007667.1:0-13573 GCA_963575035.1 Avahi laniger | reverse complement strand
AATAAAAGCCAGTTCACTTTGTAGCTAAAGTTCTGTGCTTGTATCTCAACAGCCTAGACTTGATTCCCAGGCAGGGAATGCCTATTCTGGCTTGATATTTATGTAACTTTTGTCATTTATTGATTCTTTTCTCTTCGGTGCACAGCTTTTGCTTTCCTATATTCTCTGGAGGCATACAGGGCTTTTAGACATTATGCATAAATGGTCAGCTAAACACCTGAGACCCTATAAAATATGGCTGGACAAAAATTGTAGATTACACCTCATTGATAGCTAGCAAGATTTTCCTTTCTTTGAGCTGTACTGTGGCTTTTCTGGACCTGATAAAAAGTGTTCTTCACCTCTTTGAAGACACCCCTTGTTTCTTAAATGAAGTTATACTTTGGTTATACCTAAGTGTTACCAAGATTTATTGATTTCACTTAAAAGGGTATTTAGTTAAAAAGTTCAAAGCAGAAATGTCAGCTGTTTGTCCTGGCTAAAATCTGCTCCATTCATCTTCACTCCTCCCTACTCCTTCCTCTTCGCTGATCATGGAGTTTTGGCTAATCAAAGGCAGCCAACTGTTCAAACTCTGTTTTAGTAAGGCAAACAAGCTGTAACCAATCCAGCTGTTCCTATACCTCACTTCCATATTTTTGTACATCACTCTCTTTTTTGTCCATGAATCTTCTTCAACCACTCAGCAGCTCCAGAATCCCTCTAAACCTGTTCTGAGTCAGCTGTTCGATTTGCGATTCATTCTTTGCTCAATTAAACTCTGTTAAATTTAATTTGTCAGAAACGGGCTCTGAAATAGAGGTCCCAGAGACCTCTGGGAACACTGAGTGAGCTGGCAAGATACATGCTGGGCCATGGTGGCCATTGCTCTCTCATAGCAACTGGGGATTATGGGTAAGTTCTCCCCCAGATTCCAAAGCCCCACAGATTTGTGTTTTGAGCTATGTTGGTTTGAGGAACCTTTTTATCCTAATGGGGTTCAGCAGTCATGACAGAAACTGAACTTGGTCTGGGATCAGATTGGATCTGATAATTAATTGGCTTAGATCCAGTTAGAGGCCTCAAATGTCTCATGGGGCCAGGCAAAAACTAATAGTAAATGGCAATACTATAGGGAGTGTGAACTCCAGCTTTCAGGAATTCATAGAGATTTTTGTGTTCCTATGTTTCTTTTTCTTGTGTGCTTGTGTGAAGAAAAATCATTGCCCAAGTTGATCATAGGGATCTGAGATCCAAAGCCAAGATTCAAGGTAAAAACAGGATCCTTAGTTTCTGAAGAACTGAGTACTTTCTGGCTGTGCTTACTACACATGTGTAAGTATTAGGCCTGGAAAGCAGTAAATGCTTATGGCAAAATCTTACTAAAGGCAAACTGTTGCCTAGCTAATAAGTGCTTAAAACAATAAAATTGGTATTAAGATTGATAGTGTGAATTTAAACATAATAATAATAATATTTAAAAGCCAGCAAATAAAAATTCTTTATAAGACTGTAAGCTCTGCTTCTGTCTGTATTTCTGTTTCTCTATATATATCATATGTATGTAATATTTCACCACCAAAGTATATGAGCTCTAATTAATTAGCTTAAAAAATTGTTTACATCAGACATTTTATCAAGAAGATAAAAACAGGCTGGACGCGGTGGCTCACGCATGTAATCCTAGCACTCTGGGAGGCTGAGGCAAGAGGATCGCTTGAGGTCAGGAGTTCGAGACCAGCCTGAGCAAGAGTGAGATCCCGTGTCTACTAAAAATAGAAAGAAATTAGCCAGTCAACTAAAAATAGAAACAAAAAATTAGCCGGGCATAGTGGCTCATGCTTGTAGTCCCAGCTACTCGGGAGGCTGAGGCAGGAGGATCACTTGAGCCCAGGAGTTTGAGGTTGCTGTGAGCTAGGCTAATGCCATGGCACTCGCTCTAGCCTGGAGAACAAAGCAAGACTTTGTCTCAAAAAAAAAAAAAAAAAAAAGAAGAAGAAGAAGATAGAAACGAACTCAAATGCCTTTTAGTTCATGTGACTTTAATAACACAGCAATTGACCTCTGTTCAACTTTCTTTTCAATTCTGTTGTGCTCTGACTCATAATTTCTCTTTACATTCACCTTCCAAGAGAGAATTAACAGGACCTTGAATATTTCAGAGATACTGTGAGTCTCCTACAACATTCTCTCGAGTTCTCAAAGCTGGTTTAGACTCTGTAACACTTACACAAGGATCCACTCTTGTTCAGTATGTTGATGGTCTTTCACTCTGCAAACAGGGTACCATCTTAGATGCCCTCATTCTTTTAAAAACTCTATCTGAATGAGGCCATAAAACCTCTAGGTCTAGACTCCAGTGGGTACAGACAACTGTTACTTACTTAGGACATAAAATATTTCAGGACATTCAGAAGCTAACCCCAAAATGCCTTGAGTCAACTGTGTCATAGCCCTCACTAGAGCTTGCACACTGGCAAGAGGAAAAGCTACCACAATTTACACAGACTCCAAATATCCCTTTGAAGTCTGCCAGATAGTTGACACGATTTGGAAATCTTGTATTTTCTTAACTTCTGCTGACGTTCCTATTGCCAATGGGTCTATAATTTGTGTCCTATTCACCTCTCTTCTAAGACTGTTATTATTGCTCAGCCCACGCTAAGGAAATGAATACTGTATTCCTAGAAAATGATAGAACACACAGTGCTGCTAAATCTGTGCCAAAAATGGCCCTTCTTATCCTTTTTCTATTCAATTTATTATCCTGCCCTTATCCCTGTCTGATATTATTGATCATCAAGCTAATACCCCACAATCCGAAAAGAATAAGTGGATATGAAAGGGTGTTAGACAATTATCAGATGGATTGTATAAAAGGCCAAACAAACTCCTTGTAGCCCCTTTGTTTTAAATTTTTGACTGGCACTTATCTCCTACCAGATGAGACATATGTACAAACAGGGATAATTTTTAAAAAATAATAATTGGTGCTGTCCTGGTATCTACAAAATCTCTGACCAAATTATTTCTCAGTGCACTGTTTATAAATCTCACCAAATCTCTGGAGGAAACCAACACTCTACAGGAAGCCCCCAAGATTGCCCCTTGCAGCATTCCAAATTGATTTTACAGATTTACCTCCAACATTAGGATTTTCTCACTATTTGATTACCGTTTGCATGTTTAGTGAATGGACTTAATGCTGTCCAACTAGACATGCTGGTGCTACAATGGTAGTAAAGAAATTGGTAACTGAGATTATTCTTCATTTTGGTATTTCTTTATGGATTGAGTAAGATCAAGGGACTCAATTTATAGCAGAAATAAACCACTTATTTGCAAAGACTCTGGTGTATTCATTACAATTTCATACCCAATATCATACCCAATATCATCCCCAATCCTCAGAACAAGTGGAATATAAAAATCTGAACATAAAAAGACTTTGAGAAAAGTCTGTCGAAACACTGGACTTAAATGGCCATGAGCATTATCTTTGGCCCTTATAAAAATCCAGAATACTCTAAATAGGAGATATGGATTAATCCCTTTTGAAATAGTGCTCAGCCACTCCATGCCTACTGATACCTCTAAACCTTCTATTCCTGGGCTGAGTGAACTCTATGGGGATTTAAATGAATAATTCAATACCATGACTGGCACTTTAGTTAGAAGTCCACAACCTAGCTTCTGTTGTATGGCAATACCACCAGGTCCTGGATGCGTTGACAGCCCAACAGGGAGGAGCTTGCATGATTATTGGTGGAAAATTCTGTTTCTATATAAACTGCTAAGGACAAATAGAGACTCTGATCTACACCTCTTAAAAGATAATTTAAATATTCTCCATCAGATTAATGAAGCAAAATACATACAGGCTCTAACTAATATGCTTGTAGCAAATCACCAACAGCTGAAAAGAGCATGGCTTCCACCACCTGACAAGCCTTGTCATCCTTTTTTGACCAAGAGATCAGGTGTACATCAAAGTTTTTAGAAGACACACACTGTCACCTCACTGGGAAGGCTTTTGGAAGTACTGTTAACAACCTACAGTGCCATCAAAATAAAAGAAAAATCCTCCTGAATTCACAGGAGAACTCCAAACTACACCAAGACAACTGGAGGACCACCCCTACAGGTGACTTGAAAGACAGCATTTCCAAGGCCAGTCCCTAGACCCCAGAAGTGGACATCTTCACAAAATAGACAGCTTTTACGCAAGATTGTGGATCAAAAAACTCTTTTTTTGACCAAAAACTCCTTTTTATTCTCTTTTTTCCCCTTTCAGCGTCCCAAGGGTCTTTTATAAATACTTCTTTTAAACCTCCTCCTTTGAGGACTGCACATTGGAAGCTGATTGGAGACAGCCTCAACCCACTCTCCCTTTTGATCTTCCACTGTGACGACTCTTTCAAACGATGGCTTCCTCCTACTAACCTTTACTATTTTTTCAGCAGGTCGGACACAGACTCGACATCCCGTTACGCTAGTCTTTCAAACTCTGGCCACATTAACTAATCAATTTAATTGCCGGTTATGCAGACATCTAGATCATACAAAGAAATCTGAACTCCTTTTTGTTTCTGCCAATATATCGTGCCTGGAGGAACCAGTCTGAAAGATGTGGCATCCATGACCAGAGAAAAAACATCATCCTATGAATCAATCGGGCACAGAAAAATCTCTGTCAAAGCTCAAGAACTGTCTTTCGCTCAGGTAAAGTCATTAGAAAGAAATTTTCCCTCTATATTGAAAACAGGGAAGATGCTGAATCTCTTCTGAGTGACATACTAGGGCAACATTGTCATCAGACCCTACGGTTTGATTCCACGGCTGACATCCTTGCACCTCTTACAAAGATCATGGATGGTTCTGACACTAACTCTCATGATGTCAACACTTATCAAATCATCAGATGTTTTGGGTGGCTCACAAGCCAGACCTGTGCAACTTGAGGTAGCTCACTTGTTCCTCTTGTTAAGTTACCAATAGTCTGGACTGACTTGGTTAAGGGTCAAAAACAAGCCCTATAACTGCCAGAACCAGACCAAAGGCCTTTTATATCAAATATTTCACAACTTGTTCCGTTCCCACAGACTGGCAGGACACATAGAAATTGGAGATATGAATGTGCCAATAAAGAAGAAAAGGCACAGCCAAGTCCAGCCTGGGGGGGTCACAGGTTCCAGCCTGACCCTATCTGTAAATAACACAGGTCTTTTTATCTTATCTGTATCTTACCTTATCTTATCTTTATCAATAAAGTATATAAGAGGTTCCCCCTTTAGTTAGGATGCTATGGACTTTGTTATCTGACACCCTCTGTTACCAGGGACTCCATTTTAAATGCCAGCCAAATTACAAACTTGGGCTCTTTTGTTCATAAAGTGGAACTACGCAAACATACTAGATGTGATGTTATAGAAAACCCACTTGTATTCTAAGCTCTTTTCAGTGTTCAGGACTCTTTTCCAGACATTTTGAAACTTAAGAGATTAAAAAGACCATTTTAAATCTCTCCATGGTAATAAAATGAGTTTAATATCACTATGCAAGCATTTGGAGCACTTTAGTTAGAAGTCCACAACCTAGCTTCTGTTGTATGTCAATACCACCACGTCCTGGATGCGTTGACAGCCCAACAGAGAGGAGCTTGCATGATTATTGGCGGAAAATTCTGTTTCTACATAAACTGCTAAGGACAAATAGAGATTGATCTACACCTCTTAAAAGACAATTTAAATATTCTCCATCAGATTAATGAAGCAAAATCATTATATTGGTCTGACCTATTGCCAGACATGAGAGACTGGTTTGATGGGGTGTAGAGAAATGTGCTTAGATCTGTTCTTTTTTGCCTATTCATTTTCATTTTAATCTATGTTCTTGTCTCCCTTTTCAAATATCTTGTTACTCAACTACTAACTTGATCTCTCTTTCCATAGCTACTGACTCAACTTTCAATGAGTGAAACTTCTAGGGAAATTCCAGACAGGGAAAATTAAAAAACTCAGGGAATTTCACCTCAAAATATGACCCCTTGGTATAAAGAGTATTTTGAATTAAAGGCCCTTAGAGATTAACAGGTCTTGACAGGAGCTTTCCCTCTATCTGCATAAAACCAAACAGAACTATCAAAAAGAACAATTGCCTTTCCTTCTCAACCCTGTTATCTCAATATATTGTGGGAAAGATAATACCATTTTAAAGACAATATCTATCTCTCAGGTTAATTTAATTTCCAAAAAGAATCATTTACAAGTCAATTTGTTTCCCCCTTCCATCTATTCTCACAAGTGTCTATTCATCCTCCCTAGTAACCATTTATTGCCCCTAAACAGAATTACCTATATTCCTCATCTGCCTCTCCCCTCTAAAATGAGGATATATAAACCCGTGGACCCCAATGAGACATTGGGTAAACACTGTGTGATTCTCCCTGTGCACATGGTAAATAAATTTGTAATCTCTTTCTCTTATTAATCTGCCTTGTTGTGAGTTAATCTTTCAGTGAACCTTCCAGGGATGATGAGGAAGTTTTCTTTCTCCCCTACACGTGCATGCTCACTATTAAGACCCTAAGATCAAGCTTTCTGTGCTCAATAGTGCTCCTTCTATAGTTGGATTATTTTTCACCTCGTATTCAAACAGAGAATGAATGGATGATAAACCAGTGATACCTCTGAATGGAGCTGTCTTTGAGGTGGAAAGCTGGGCTTATTAAGGCACTTCCAACCCTAAAATATTTTGTATTCCACAAACGCAAAACAAACTGCGGTCGTAAAACTGTTTTCTGATCTTAGACTACAATAGTAGCCCAACCATACTCAGTATCTTACAAAAAATGAAAAGGATCGTGTTTTTATTTGACCCTTTGTCAAAGAGACTCTGGATACTATTAACATAGTTTGTATAAAAAGTATTTTGTGTCTCCTAAGTTGCAAAGTCATTAGTAATAGTTATTAATCTTATCTTGAGAAGTATCATCCATCATCTTTCCTAGATATTTGGCTAACTTATTTCTTATTCATTTTAATTCTTGATCCTTTGATCGCTCAGTAAAAACACAATTGTCACATTTTCTTCCATCTGAAACTATGTCTACCTGAGTCTTTAAAAAGCAAAAGCAAAACCAAACATCTTTCTACCACTTCAGCTTCTAAGAACATACAGTAGACATCTTTTCTCTATTCCTCCCAATGAATACAATGGAAAAAAATGTGGACGTTATACATAAGACAAATATAACAAGACTGTGAAAGATGGAGAGAAAAGGATCTCAGGACACATGGAATAAAAGAGGGGTAAAATCTCTCTCAGTTATCTTTATATCTTGTATATTTTAGGATTACAGCTGAAGAAGATGGCAACTCAGAAATGCCCACTGGCACATGCAAATAAGCACCCATGAATAGCCTCTAGAGCCAATACACCAGGAAAGGGGCAGGCTAGCAAGATAGGAAACTTTTAGACAATAAATCTCTCTACTCCTGTGAAACACCACAACAAACTGATCAAACCCATATCAACAAAGGCTGAGTGGGGAGCCTAAAGTTGCACCATCATCGGGCTGTAATGATGCATCCTAATCCTTCCACCAGGCCAGTATCAGAGAATACCTAGAGGAGAGTCAGAACTTCCATACCCAATGACAATTAACAAGACCCCTCCCTCACGGTGTATGTGGAGCAATGAGAGCCTGTGGGGAGCCTAATCTTCCCCCCAACCCAGAAGTAATAAGGTGGCTTCCTGCTCACTCTCCACTGGAGTCTGCCAGAGGAGACAGAGTGAAAAAGCAGGAATTTCACAGCTGTTCAGTACTAATGAGAACATCCCCCTGCCTGGCCCAGGAGTAGTTAAAATAAGCACTGCTGTTCTTTCCAGTCAGAGGGATTATCAATGGAAGCCAAGAAGGGAGCTGAAACTCCCAAACCTAACAAGCAATAATTATTAGCTTCCCAATTAGAGTGTCAATAGGGGTCAAGTGCAGAACCTGGACTTCTACCCCACATGGCAGTAAGAAGGTAGCGCCCACTCCTTCTTGCCTGAGGCAGCCTCAGGGAAGCTGGCTAAAAGAAAAGGTTTAAATAAGATCCAAAGTCTTGCAGTGTAACATCCAAAATACACAGGATTCAATTTTTTAAAATTATCAAGGAAAATGTGATTATATATACACAATGGAATGCTATTCATCCATAAAAGAAAAGGAAATCCTGTCATCTGTCACGGCATGGATAAACCTGGAGGACATTGTGTAAGTGAAATAAGCCAGGCACAGAAAGACAAATAGGACATGATTTCATTTGTATGTGAAATCTAAAAACGTTGATCTCATAGAAACAGAGAATAGAATAGAGGTTACCAGAGGCTGGGGCAATTAGAGGAGAGTTGAGGAGATATTGGTCAAAGGATACAAAATAACAGTTAGACAGGAGGAATAAGTTCAAGAGTCTATTGTACAGCATGGTGACTATAATTAATGATGATATATTGTATTCTTGAAAAATGCTAAGATATTTGACATTAAATGTTCACACTATGAAAATGATGACTATATAAGGTAATACATGCATTAATTAGCTGGATTTGGCTAGCTAAATTAGTGCATATAAATGAGTATATATAAGTTATATATACACTTCAAAATATCATGTTGTACAGAATAAATAGATACAATTTTATCTGTCAATTTAAACATTAATTATTTTTTAAAAACCATTATTTTCAATAAAATGTCACCACTCAAAATAACTGGGAAGATGTCAAACTAAATGAAGAAAGACAGTAGATTCCAACACCAAGAAGACAAAAATGATAGAAATATCTGGCAAAAAATTTTAAAAAGTCATCAAAAAAATGTTTCAGTGATCAATTATAAACTATTTGAAATAAGTTAAAATATCGATATTCTCAGGAAAGAAATAGTATATACAGTGATGATAAGGTTCAGATATTTGGCCCCTTCAAATCTCATATTGAAATCTGACCCCCAGTGTTGGAAGTGGGGCCTGATGGGAGGTTTTTAGGTCATGGGAGGCAGATCTCTCATGAATGGCTTGGTGTCTTACCCGCAAAAATGAGTGAGTTCTCACTTTATTAGTTCACATAAAAGCTGGTTATTTTAAAATATCTGGCACTCCTCCACTCTCTTTTTGCTCAATGT
This sequence comes from Avahi laniger, assembly GCA_963575035.1. NCBI lineage: Eukaryota > Metazoa > Chordata > Mammalia > Primates > Indriidae > Avahi > Avahi laniger. The sequence goes on along the minus strand of CAUYSK010007667.1, from coordinate 4,425 downwards.
GCAGAAATCAGTAGCATTTCTATACACCAATAATAATCTAGCTGAGAATCAAATGAAGAAGGCAATCCCATTTACAATAGTTACCCAAAAAATGATAAAATATCTAGGAACATATTTAACCAAGGAGGTGAAAGATTTCCACAAGGAAAACATTGAAGAAAGAAATCGTAAATGACACAAACAAATGGAAAGACATTCCATGCTCATGGATCAGAAGAATCGATATCGTTAAATTGACCATACTGCCCAAAGCAATCTACAGATTCAATGTGATCCCTATATGAAATACTGAACTTGTATGTTTAGCTCATCACTGTTCACAATAGCAAAGATATGGAATCAACCTAAGTATACATCAATGGCCATAGAATTGGCCAAAGAAAATGTGGTACGTATATGCAATGGAATACTATTCAGCCATAAAAAGAATGAAATCATGTCTTTTGCACCAACATGAATGCAACAGGGAGCCACTATCTTAAATGAAACAACTCAGACACAGAAAGAAAAGCATTTCTAAGTGGCAGCTAAATAACGTGTACACGTGAAAACAGAGTCTGAAATGAAGGACAATTGAGACTTGGAAAGGTGGTGGGGTTGAGAAGGGAGTGGATAATGGGAAGTTGCTTGGTGGGTACAATGTACATTGCTCCATTGATGGATGCACTGAAGGCTCTGACTTCAGCACAGTGCAATATATCAGTGTAGCAAAATTGCACTTGTATCCCATGAGTATATACAAATAAAAATAAGATAAAATAAAATAAAAAGAGTTGGAGGCAGGAGGTAATTAAGTGTGGCTATAAAAGGGCAACATGACAGATCCTTATGATAATAGAAATGTTCTGTCTCTTGACTGTATCAAGCTAATATTCTGGTTGTGGTTTTTTAGTATAAGTTTGAAATATATTACCACTGGAGGAAACTGTGTACATCAGTGTACATGGAATAATTCTGCATTATTTCTTACAATTGCATGTGAATTTACAATGATCTAAATGTAAAAATAAATTAATTAAAAAGAAAAATTTCTTCCTGTAAGCAAACAAAAATTATAAAGAAAAACTGATATCTGAACATTTTCATGTTATCTGTCAAATGTCTCTTCTCAAATCCATAATATAATTCTATTAAGAGATATGCACTAATAGGGAACTGAGATGTAATACATTGGAACCAGGAGTAGATGGATGGACAAGGGAATGATGAGGGAGGCAATGGTTTCAAGTAAAAATTAGACCCAATAATATCACTGACATAACAAGTGAGCTGTAGCAATGAGGAGTCCAAGACAACATTCAAAAACTCAGTCCAAATGCTGCAACCTTGACTAATGCAGACAATATTCGTTTTCGTTTGAATTAATTTCTTTTGAAATCCCTCAAATAAATGATTCTGTTACCCCAAAAAGGTATAAATTAAATTTTTATATTATGAGGAATTAATCGAATTTGGTACTAGTATTTTGTAAAAGTTAAGCATATGTATGTAAATAAATTTTGTGATTATTGTCATGATTTCTGTTTATATTACCTAAGTTCATGCTGCTAAAAGCACTTAGGAAAAGTTAACATATAAGACTCATAATTTTATTGATATGTTTAAAAGGATTTGACTAGTTAAGTTTGTAATTTTTAAGTGATTTAATGTTATAAAGTATTAGTTTTTCTGATGCTGAATGAACTGGAAAAAAGAAAAAATATTAGTTTTTATCTATTAATTATACAAGCATTGTTAAATACTTAGAGGAATAATTTAATATATACATTTTTGGAGCTATATACATTGAGTATCAAAGCAAAACCAAAAAGTCAAAAGCCCTTTGAATGTTTAATATTTCAACAATATGGCAAGCCAGGATTAGCACTCCTACCTGCTCAGGGATCAGTTCTAATGCTTTGGGTGCCTCTTTTCAGGATTGAAGGTCTCACACAAAATTAATAATCTGTATTTCTCCAAGTGTTAGCAGTACCAGCACAGCACTTGGAACAAAGCAACTGTTCAATAAAAGTTAGTAGACAGATTATTTTACTTTGGATATATGAGGTACCTGAGCTTCTTATTTTGAACTAGAATTTCAAAATTCTGTAGCTGGGAAAAATATCATCACTATGAATACACTTGAAAAGAACTAGTATGCATTTGTGTTCTGCTAAGTGTTCGTGGGATCAAAAGCTAGCCTGGGATAAAATATAAAGATTGAAACAATCAGCTTGATTCTTGTATTACCCAATTGAACTATAGTCCCATGAATTGTTAATTTATTTTGGGCAAGGACCTCCCATGCTGGTAATTGGGATTGAGTAAGCCCACATGTACAGTTGCGCACAACTCTGGCAACTTTAAGAATTGTACGCTGCCCAAATTGCAGAGACAGAGGAGTGGGTGGAGAGAGAGAGCAAATCCTCAGCTGGAGGCTGGAGGAAAGAGTGGAAATAAGAGATGCCAGGTGGAAAAAATGATGTTAAAAAAGAAGTTGAAACTCAAGCCAAGTAAAGTAACAATGTGAGACTGAATCTGTGTAACTCCAATTATCAACACTTTGCCCTCACACTGGACTAAAAATTAGATGTGCATTGGGAAAGATCCTGACTGCACAATGGAAAGAGACAAGGTGGAAATTACTGAGAATTTGCGCACATCTGAAACCTTAAACTGGACTGTACTAGGGGCACAATCCCAAGAGTAAAATGTTTTGAAGCCCTCCACTGACCTCCTCTCCCTCTAAATTTGCATTCCCTGGCAAAAACAGCAAAAGTTACTTGAAACAAATATGATGGAATCTGGAGAGGCTTTCTGTCTCCTGGCAGCCCTGGAAGTCTCAGAAGATAATTCCTCGCTCATTTATCTCGCATTACGAGACAGTTACAGATGCGTCACAGTCTTCTCAGTCACTTAGTCATGAGCATATTAACTTTCCTGGCAGCTGGAGGAATATCTCACTATTTGATAAAGAGAGGGGATGTGTTAGTGGTTAAGTGGCTTAATAAACAATCTGTCACTTTTCATGTTTCGCTGAGCCTGAGCACATTTTGGAAGAACAAGGAGGTAATATGTTTGATATAAATCTTATCAGCATTGAGGAAAGGATGATTTCAGGGTACCTCAGGTTTTCTTTTTGATTTATATTAATATTTACTCTTTGATAAAGTGGAAAGATATAAGATCTATTTAAAAAAAAAATAGGTCCCAAATCGGCTATTGAACAAATAAAGAAAACAAGAAGTCACACCCACTCATATTCATTTTACACACACATGGCACATGTTATTTGAAGTGTTAGGAGTGAGGAAACAATCTATTTTAACCAAGAGGCAACTGCAGGCCCCAGACTACGTAAATCCCAGGTCTGCCATTTGCTGCATGTGTGGCCCTGGGCAGGTTACATAAGTGCTTTGATTATCTGTTTCTTTCTCTATAATATTAATATATTATAATATATTAATTATATAATAATTATTATGATATATTAATATTAATATAATTAATATAATAATTTTAGGGTTATTGTGAGGACTAAATGTTTTGAAATATATTTAGAACAGTGTCTGGCACAGAAAAAGGTCTCAATAAGTGGTAGTAATTTTTATTAATCCAAGATGGCCCAAATATTAACTTTGTTGTTTTTCTTCTAGTATGAGTTTATCATTTTAACGTTTAATTATTTTCTGATAAATATACACAGAGAACTCTGCCCAACAGAGCGCACACATTCTTTTCAAACATACATGAAACATTCAGAAAAATATCGTGCTGTGGGCCACAAAGGTCAACCAATTGCAGGAGTGGAAATTCAACAGACCTCATTACTGACTGCAATGCAAAGAAAACAGAGATTAACCAGGAAAAGATAACACTCCCACCCCCAAAATTGTTCCCACCTTTCATAAGTTGACAGAGACATTCACCAAGATGGAGAACCAAGAAAGCCTGGAGTATAACAAGAAATGAGCTTTTCCCAACCCTGGGAGGCCCTGACTGGCTAAGGTGGAGGTTGTGCGGCTGCATCTGTCCCTGCCTTGTGTGGCAGTCTGGCTTTGGACACTAGGACACTGTGAGGAGGATGCTCTGTGGCTAGCTTGTGCTCCGGTGCAGGCTTCAGGAATTGGAAGAAAAGGCGGGTGTCAGTGGGCAGGTGAGACATGCTCTTCATTGTCGGGCGGATAGAGCAGTGGTGAAAAGCATGGCCAAGAACATGGCGAGCACTTATATACGGCTCTGAACAATAGTGGCAACATGCCATGGGAAAGCGTGATCACATGGGTTCACACAGGAGATAACACCTTGGTTACGTGAGTATGCTGACTCATGCCTCCCCAGAAGGCCAGCTAAGGGAGGGGAGGTGCGGGGATTGGGCCAGAAAGAACACTGTGGCAGCCATCTTAATTTGGCCTAAGAAATCTGTTGCCTATACAAATGCAATTT
>CAUYSK010007664.1:0-65348 GCA_963575035.1 Avahi laniger | reverse complement strand
GATCCTCCTGCCTCAGCCTCCCGAGCAGCTGGGACTACAGGCATGCGCCACAATGCCCGGCTAATTTTTTTTTCCTATATATTTTTAGTTGTCCAATTAATTTCTTTGTATTTTTAGTAGAGACGGGGTCTTGCTTTTGCTCAGGCTGGTTTCGAACTCCCGAGCTCAAACAATCTGCCCGCCTCGGCCTCCCAGGGAGCTAGGATTACAGGCGTGAGCCACCGCGCCTGGCCCAAGATTAGAATTTAATATGATAGCCCCAAGCTTCTCATAGTGAACAGTTCAAATGTTGATTTGGAAGACTTGGGCTCTAAATCTGGTTTATTGCTGAGATTCTGATAGATATCTTCAGTAGCAAGCCTGAGTGGGCCAGGTAACATACCCCTTCCTGCTCTAACTGCTGGGATGCAGGCAGCAGCTCTGATCCTCCCAGCACAGGGAGGAAGACCGACAACTGACAATGTCAGGAGGACCAACAGCTCACACTGTAGCATTACAATTGGTTCCTGGAGGTGCTCCTTGGCTGCCAGCCTTCCCAGGTCAGGGTCACACTCAGAGCCCACATGGCCCAGCTTTCTGGGGGCAGGATGGTACTTCTGAATCCAGTCCTTGGTAGCTCCCCTTGGGCTCCCATCAGAAATGTGGAGGGAGTAATTGCAGAACATAGAAGGCAAGGGATGGTGAGAGAGAGAGAGAGAGAGAGAGAGGAGAGCGATTCACCAGGGCTCTCTTGGGAGAGGAAGCCAGCACCTAAGCACATTTTGGCATCTCAGATACAATTTCTACCTCTGATAATGAAGATGCTGACACCAGAATGCGACTGTAATGGGATCCTCTTGTTAGGGGAGGTGTGATTGTAATATGGGTGAAAAGCCCAGGCTCACGAGGGTGACTTGAACATACCTTTAGTTTCACGAGGAGGATCTATTACTCTTTCCACCCACTCGGTCCATGGGCAGTGGTGTTTAAGGATGTTTCACACACAGTGTGCCTCAACTGCGGTAAGGCATTTCACGGAAACTCTAGTTGGGCTTCTGTATTCTAGGGCCATTAATATTTTTTAATGGTGAAAATAAACGCTGGAAGAACTCGATTCTCAGCAAGGGTTTTCAGGAGACAGTGCAATAATGAGGCAAACAGAGCCCCAGGTGGCAGGGCCTCCAGGCTCTTGCTCTGCCCCTGGCTGGCTCTGTATCCTTGATCTTGCCACTTAACCTCACTTTCAGAGTTCCAGAAGAAAGTGCAGGTAAAACTTTCCTTGACCTGCCTGATGGGTAAGTTTTGAGAAGGAGCTGATTGGGAGTGTAGAAGGTGGGGGGAGTTTGAAAGGAAGAGAGAAGGGGAAAAAATATTACATTTGGAAAACAGAAATTACTTAATAGCAAGCAGTGACAGAATGCCTGCATAGCGGAGTTTTGTAGTCAGAGTGAAGATTTATCTGGCATTTTGAATTTTTTTTTTTTTTCAGTCAGCACAGGCTGAGGGAGTTAAGAGAAAGGAGAAAAGGGAAAGAAACTTAAAGTGTCAAGAATAATCTATGTAGAAGTCTCTAGCAGAAATTCTACTGATTTACAACTCCTCCTACTTAAAGGAAAAGATATTTCTATTAGGATTATTTACATCACGTCTGCTTTCCACACTGTTTCACAGCGTGTGCTTTTTTCCCCCACCCATTCCCCCAGCAATTGTCTAAAGCTCAAAAAACAAAACCATTTAGATTGTTGGCCCTCTGAGGCCTTAGAACAATGAATGACCTAATTTTTTCCACAAGTCCTATTGCAGAGCCTGGTGTCACACCTTTTTAGCTGGCTTATCTTGGGGACCTTATGAAACACTGTGCTTAAGAATAACCTTGTGGTTTAAAAGCAAATAGACTAAGTCCAGTGTGAGCCTCCCACGAAGGGCATTTCTAATTCCCCCTTGGAACCTCGAGCCTGGAGCAGAGTCATTGGTATTATTTCGGGGTCACCTGTCAAGCTTACTTCCCGCCCAGCTCCCTTGCGTCAGGATCTTGCTTTCCCCTGACCTTTTTCACAGTTCCAGATGACACCTGGATAATGGCAAAACGCAGACACCCGGGTGAAGCCCTGAGTCTGGGCAGAGAGTGTGTCTGTCCCTTCAGCCCTGGGTACTGCAGGCTCCTGGTGGCTGAGGAGAATGATTAACCTTCTGGGAACCAGCAGGGCCGAAGCTGCTCCTCCTTCTCATAGACCCAGCTCAGATCTTGCTGGGTTAAGGGGTTCATGCATTTCAAGAGTCTTAACAACTGGCCCACTCAGTGTGTCTTGTCCTATTCTTCTTGAGGGTGCTATCGCTGACTAATCCTGACTTGTCCTACTGGGGGAACAGTGTGAGGACTGGAGAAGTTTATTTGGTCATAATTGTGCCACCAGATGAAGGCCTGTGTCTACTCCTATCCATCATCTTAGTAGAGATCTTTGCTCCTAAGTCCTTGCCATGGCTTATGCCCACTGAAAGGGCACTCTCCATGGGCAGTTCAACTTTCTGGAAGATTCAGTGGTGACATATTGACTCCTGTCTTGAACAGGTCTTATAAAATCCCTTGGTTACACACTTGCTAAGGAGGTGGCTTGGAATGGAAAGAGCACTGAATGGGGGGTCAGGAGACAGGGTTCCAGTTTCAGCTCTACCACCTGCTTTATGGATCTTTCAGCTCTGGGGATGTTATTTTTCTTGCTTGTAAATTGAAGGGATTAGTCTAATACTAAGATGATCTCTAAATGCTTGTGCCATAATAACTATCAAATTGATTTGGTGAAAAAGGTTAACAATTTGTAGCATTCTGGAAGTATGCTGAATGTTTGTGTGTGTATGTGCAAATAGGTCTTAGAAAAACAAGAAATTGATAAAAGAAACTTCTTACCTAACTATTCTCACCTCTATGACAGAAATCAGTTTATTTTTACTTTTTTAGAGACAGGGGCTTGCTCTGTCACCCAGGCTGGAGTGCAATGTTGTGATCATAGCTCACTGCAGCCTCCAACTCCTGGGCTCAAGCGATCCTCCTGCCTCAGCTACCCAAGAAGCTGAGACTACAAGTGTGTGCCACCATGCCTGGCTAATTCTTAAATTTTTTTTGTAGAGATAAGGTCTTGCTATATTGCCCAGGCTGGTCTCAAACTCCTGGCCTCAGCCTCCTAAAGTACTGGGATTACAGACTTGAGATGCTGTGCCTGGTCAGAAATCAGTTATTTTTAATGGAGTTTTGCCTATTCAGTGTAACGTAAGGAAGAAAAATTCTTCCTGTATTGGCCTACTGGGTCTAGGTTTCTGAAGACCTCCAGTGGTCTTCACTACCATTTTATCACCTATAAGTGAGATTAAGACTGAAAGCCTGTGAGTGAGGATTTTTAAGCGGCTGGTTATTATTTAACAATAGTGATGATTTAGCAAACCCGTTCTTTCTGAAAGTTAGATACACAAAGCTGTTATTTATTTATGAGTTTAAGATAGAAAAAGAAATGGAAACACTGCCTTAAAACAGATGGAGTGTGGGCAGATACCGGCCAAGATTTTCTTCTACCAGTGGCTCCTTGCAGGATAAGCAACCAGCCTCTGGGGTAAAGGCTGGTGATTATGTTAAATCACACAAAACGTGAGGTGCACAAAATGGATCGAAAGCAGTGAACTACTTATTTGTCAGTAGAGATCCCAGACCCAGTGGTTGCGGAGATAAAGAATAAGGATTAACTCTCATAATATGTTCCCTCCCGCTTTGAAAATACTTTTCTGTGGAAAGTACAGCACACACATTTCAGTTTATTACAATTTTCCAATTAGTATTAACTCATTAGTCCAGCATGAGTGAGTCTGGAATTTTCAGCCCAGCAATCATGCAGTTGCATGAAGGTCTTCACAGACCTCCTTTAATCTCACCAAAAGTGTCCAAGATTCCCCCTCCTTTGCTTTAATTAGAAAACTGGATTGCAAATCAGAACAGGGATATAAAATTGACTTCGTCTCTCTTACTAATTCTGTCACCTGGAAAAAGTCATTTAGTCTATTTGGACACCACTGTTTTAGGTTTACATCTATAAACATGTCCACATTATATTCTTAGGTGGGAAAAGCAGATGATAAAAGATTTATTGATGCAGTAGTCAGCTTTGTTACAGTAATAATGACCCCTAAGTTTCAGTGGCTTATAATAATAATTTATTCCTCTTTCACACATATGTTAATGGTTGCAGTCAGCTGCATTTTGGCTCCTTGTGTCTACTTATTCTGGGACTCAAGCTGAAGAAGCAATCCTACTCACGGCAGAGGGAAAGAGAAAAGAGCTCACAGAAACACACAATGGCTCTTAAAACTTCTGCTTAAAACAAACAAACAAACAAAAAAAACTTCTGCTTAGTTGTGGTGTATGTTGTATCTACCATAGGCCATTGGCCAAGGCAAGCAACATATTGGCCATGATGATGGTGTGGAGATACATATATTCTTCCCACAGAAGGCACTTCAAGTCATTTGGCAACTGGAGGTTTTATTAATTCTCCTACAGAAAAGAGGAACAATAATAGTTGGAAACAATAATATATCACGTTATGTTAATATTTACCTGTAAGTATGGATATGCATAGAAAAAAGTCTGAAATGTTACTTATTGAGCTATTCTTAGGCCAAGAGATTTGAAAACATATGTTCACACAAAATCTTGCATGCAAATGTTCATAGTAGCATCGCTCATAATAGCCCTAAAGTGGAAACAACCCAAATGTTCAATGAATGACGAATGGGTAACTATGATGTGGTATGTCCATACAACGGAATGCTATTCAGACATAAAAAGGAATGAAGTACCGTTACATGCTACAACATGGGTGAACCTTGTAAACATTGTGTCAAGTGAAAGAGTCCAGTCACAAAAGACCACATATGATATGACTCAGTTTATGTGAAACATCCAGAATAGGCAAATCCGTAGAGATTGAAAGTAATTTAGTGGTTGCCAGGGACTGGATGGTGGATGGGGAGTAACTGCTAATAGGTGTGGGAGTTGCTTTGGGGTTATGAAAAAGTTTTAGAACTAGATAATGGTGATAGTTGTATAACTTTATGGATATACTAAAAAATTCCTGAATTGTACACTTTGAAAAAATGAATTTTATGGCATGTGAACTATATCTCCTTTAAAAATTCTAAGAAGTTGTTGGATGATGGGATTGTAGATAATTTTCACTTCTTCATGTATATGTTCTTATACTGCCTAAAGTTTTTATGATGAGCAAGTATTACTTTTATATTCAGAGAGAAAGAATAAGGATATTCTAATTAGGGAAAATGCAAAAATATTACCTATGCAAAGTTCCTTTGAACTTTCATTAGGATGCAATTCATGCATTCTAATCTCAAGTACTTGCAAGTTATAATTTGAACCATCTTTGAATTAAACACTTAAAAAATCATCAGTTTTCTCTGTAATTAACCTGGAAAAGTGCTATAGCAATGATGAAAATATCTGAAATCAGGAAGAAGTGAAAGTGGGGTTAACAAAGGGTATTCGTAGTCAACACCAATCTACTTCATATGGAAAAATGGTTTTCCAAAGTCAGAGTCAGTTAGTAGCACAACAATCTCCATATTCTTACTTCTTCACATGGGGAAAATCAAAACCACAGCTTCATCTCTTAGTTCTACCATTAGAAAAACTATGAGCTTAACTAAGTCTTTTGGCCAACTGTCCAATTTCACTTTTGAGTGAACATGAGAGCTAATATCTTAGTCAGGAAACATATTTTTCCGTTCTGGGTTGGGGGTAGAAGAAAAAGACAGAGGGCTGGGTATAAGGTGGTTTCAGAGGAGTGAGATGGAGATTCACCCCAGAGTGGTGAAGCTGACATCAGAGTGTGGATGTCTTTCTGTGTGTGCTTGGCTGGGGTAAGGGGGTGATGGTGATTCTGAGACCAACCCAAGCATCTGCCCTATCCATGCAACAGGAATTCCTTCCAGGACCCAGAAATTGATAAGAGACTCCTCTGGCTCAAGGTTGATTGGAGGATGAGTGGCTGGTGTCTCTTCCGTTGTATGTCCTTCTCAGTAAGCAATGTTAAAGGAGATGAGTAAACAACAATGAAAGAGCTATTAAAAGTCCAACAGCTCAATAGACATGAAATATAGCCTACTAAACAGGCAGGGCTTCTGCCCGCCAGAGATTTACAGTAAAATATGGCAGATGAGAGAGACCAACATGCAATTAGCATAAAATTAGTGCTCAGAAGAGTTGTACTTATGTGTAGGTGTTTACAAGCACATATTTCTAGAAAGGCCACGGTTTAGGTTCTTTACAAATAGCACTCTATAAATGTGATTGGCTCAAACATGGCTGTTCATCACAGTTTTGATCTGAAAGGTCAAATGGAACTAAAGAAAAATTGTTTTTTGACCAGAAGCATTCATACATGATGCAGCGATGTAGCCTGTTACTCACGATTTATTATTTGAAAGAGGAAAGGGCAGAAAAATTGTTCTCCCTTACAACTCTGGCAAGAAAATGCAAAGTCTTTCTATGCCCTTTCTAAAACAACTTCCTGAAGAACAAAACCAAATCCACAAACAGCACTGCGGCTCAGACCATTTTTGCCTGGCATTACCCATAATATTATGCTAATTCTAATCTGCAACGCAGATTACATTAGCAAGGAGTAACAAGAAGCAATCAATGTTTATAAAGTATGTTTTCTCCTTAGCCCCACCTGACACTGTGCCCCCGAGGTTGCATAAACCTCTAGGTCTAACATTAGAGATGGCTTAATATGCTGCCTGAATGCTGAAGCTTTGCACTGTGCTATTATTATTAAGCCCAGACATCACACAATGGCTCCCATATTTTCCCATGTTTAATAAAGTGACTTTGTAAATATGTTTAAAAATTTTTTTTGACCAGCTCAGATAATAATGCCCAGGGTACCCAGATAATAATGAATTCTTTATTTTTGTTTTGCAACTAAGGTGTATGTCTTTTGCAGTTTTTTAATATTTTAATTTTAATTGTGGTAAAAAACACAACATAAAATTTATCCTCGTAACTATTTTTTTTATGTGAAGTCTTTAAATTTTAATGCTAATCTGGGAAAGGGCAACTTCCACAGCTGAGGGAGTAGTACATGCTGATTTTATTCAAACACCTTAAATTGTGCCTGACACACTGTTGGCCCCCAACAAACATATATTTTTAAATGAATAAATGAACGAAACACAACTAGTGTACAAATTCCCTGCACACCCCACCCTCCTAGTAGGATAGGTTATATGAACAAACCACCCTTTTCCTGGCTTCTTTTGTAATGAATGACATGTGAGGCTGCTTAAGTAAAGTACGTGGTTTGCGACCATGGATTAGAATTTTCTGTGCACCAAGTTAATTAGCACAAAAGAATCAAATCCTGACAGCATTTAGTACCTACTAGATACACTTGATTAGATGGTACTATGCTCCCTTAATCCTCAGCTCCCCTCCAATGCTTGTATAATCAAACCGACCTCGGAGTGTGGGTTGCCAGGACCAACACAGGCGACGGGGAGGCACAGAGCCTGAGGAGGTGGGACAGCAACAGAGAGCAGAGGGGTAGGCTGAGCTGAAGGCCTCAGCTAACATGTAAACATTTCTGCTAGTGGTTGTCAGTTGGTTTAGCTGTATCAGGCCAATTTGGCTTAACTTTCACGTAACAAAGTTGTGAGTTGTTTTTCAGTTGCCATGGACCTCCAGGTTGAAGGTCATGCAATCTGAGCATGTCCAGAAGAACCAAGCATGTAACCGTGGGCGGAACCTAAATGCTCGGACTGAGGAGCAGGGACTGAATTAAGAAGTGGACACTGTGTGGCAGGATCCATGATCCAATCAGATTGAGGCTGGTGGCACTCCATGGCAGGATTCAGTCAGAGTCTGTTTTCTGGCATCACCCCCTAGCAAGATCCTATCAGATCACACCTCATTAACCACTGACTGTAAAACCAGCCCAACTTCCTTGTTTGGGGACACACTGCTTTGGGAACTATCTCAGTGTGCTCCTTACTTGTGCCAAGTATTAAAACCCTTTTGCTATAATCGACTTGGCTGTGTCTATTGACTTGATATCCACCAAGTGAATGAATCCCTCCCTCCGTGTTGGAGGTAACATTAGAACAATCTGAGAAACGTTAAAACCTATCCATGCCTGAGCCTTTCTCCAGACTGATTAAATTAGAATCTCTTGGGTGGTAGAAAATGGTGGAGCAAAAGTGTGGGTATTTTTAAACCCTCCTCAGGTGATTCTAAGGTGCAACCTGGATCAAGAGCCCTGCTTGGGCTGTCCAATCAGTTTCTCATTAGAACTGAGTGATAGATTTGACTCGTGAAAACCAACTAAGTAGTTAGCAGTGGATCCCAAACTTGTCTGTGTGTTAGAACCACGTGGGGAGATAAAAAGCTACTTATTATGCCTGGGCTCCATCCAGAAGTTGAGATTAAATGGGTCTGGTCTGTAGCCTGGGTTTTGGGATTTTAAAAATATTCCCTAGATGATTCTAATATGTAGACAAGAAAACACAAGACAAACATGGTTAGAAATGAAGTACTTTTTTTTTTTTTTTTAAGTAGACAAGGTCTTGCTATGTTGCTCAGGCTGGACTCAAACTTCTCAGCTCAAGTGATTCTCTTGCCTCAGCCTCCCAAGTGGCTGGGAACACATGTGTGTGCCACTGTGCCAGGCTTAGAAATGAAGACTCTTTAGCCCTACTCTAGATCTAGTAACTCAGAATCTGCAATTAATTGTGGTAGCATACACATAATAAAATGTGCCATCTTAACCATTTTTAAGTGTACAATTCAACAGTGTTAAGTACATTCACACTGTTGTGCAACCAATCTCCTGAACTCTTCGTATTGCAAAACCGAAATTCTATACCCATTAAACAGCAATTCCTTATTCCCCTCTCCCCACAGGCCCTGGCAACCACCATTCTACTTTCTGTTTCTATAAATTTCACTCTCCTAAGTACCTTATGTAAGTGGAATCATACAGTATTAGTCTTTTTGTGACTGGCTTGTTTCATTATTTAGCATAATGTCCTCAAGGTTTATCAATCTAGCATGTGTCAGAATTTTCTTCCTTTTCAGGGATTGTATTGTATTGTATATATATACACAACAGTTTGTTTATTCAGTAATCTGTTGCTAGACGTTTGGATTACTTCCACCTCTTGGCTTGTAATATTGCTGCAATGCACTCGGTGTAAGGTTTTTGGATGGGCGGCGGCAGAGAAAGAAAGAGCAGAGTGTAAAGGGCAAGCAACAAGGCTTTATTGGGGGAATGGGAAAAAGAGCGCTCCCTGGCAAGGTTCACGGGTCCTGGGAAGTGGGGCCGAGAAGTCGCACCCTCGGAAGTGTTGAGCGGGCTTATAAAGGTTTTAGAGTTGGGGGACGGGGGTTTTTCTTAAGCTCCGCGAAGTTTTGACACAAAGTGGAGAGCTCTTTGTTACAGTATTAGGGCGGGTCCCGTGGGCTTCTCTTTTTTCTTTAGGGAGGGGAGGGGTGTCCACCACCAGCCTTACACTCAGGTGTACAGATATCTCTTTGGGACCCTGATTTCATTTTTTGGGTATATACCCAGAAGTGGAGTTGAGGGATCATATAGTACTTCTATGTTTAATTTTTTGAGAAACCACCATTTTGCATTCATACCAAGAGTACACAAGGGTTCCAACTTCTTCACATGCTTGTCAACACTTGTTACTTTCTGTTTTAAAAAAAATTTTGATAGTAACCATCCTAATGGATGTGTTAAATTAAGTTTAGCCTAAATCTGCCTCCCTACATATTTTAAATTTGGCCTAAAGGTTTCTCCGTACATAGTGAACTGTAACCTACTCTTGTATCAGTAACAGAGTTTTGGCCAATCACAGGTTGCCAACTGTTCAAACTGTGTTTAAATAAGGCCAACGTTGAGCTGTAACCAAGCTGGCTTTGTCTGTACCTCACTTTTGTTTTCTGTACATCACTTTCCTTTTTCTGTCGATAAATCCTCTCTGAACACGTGGCAGCGCCAGAGTCTCTCAACCTATTCTGGTTGAGGGGCTACCTGATTTACAGATCATTCTTTGCTCAACTAAACTCTGTTAAATTTAATTTGTCTAAAGTTTTTCTTTTAACAGGTGTGAAGTGTAGAATCTGCACTTTGACCAGCTCCCCAGGTGATTGCATTTGGTTGGAGTTTGAGAAGCTGCTCTATTGCCCAGGCTGGTTCTCTGACTGGCACGATGTCTCCCTCGCTGTGCATTATCCCATGTTTTGTGGCATTGATTATGGTGTTGTTGCCTCAATGCTTGTGTGGCTCTTTATTTTAATATAAATAACCATTATCACTTGAGCCTGTTCAACCTCTGCTCTTCACTCTGTTCACTGGAGGCGTTGGGGAAAAGTGCCCTCTGAGCCCAGATCTAGAGGGTTGATTTTAATCCAGGGGGAAGCTGAGGTCCCATTTGGTCTAATCTCTACAAGGAGACAGAATAAAAGTAGTATGAGGTAATGAGAAGGAAGCCCAGTCTCTACAGCTGCCAAACAATTTTAAAAGGAAAAAGGTGAGAATGCCCAGAGACATTTCTTGAAACTCCTTTCTTCTCTCTCCTTTCCAAATCTCTCCGATTTCACAGCGTCCTGGAGCCACTGCTGCTCTTACTCTTCCATCTCCCTCTGCCCCTGTTTCCCACTCTTATCCCTTCCTCTGCTTCTTGGTACATCTGCCCAATCCCTCTGCATAGCACTCCCCTCCTTAGGTCTTCATCTTTTCATTCTCCAGGACTGCAACCCAAAAGTCCCGGAACTGTCCAGGAAAGCTGCATGCTCCCCCGATGGCCAGGGAGGGACCAGCAGACAGGGAAAGACAGCATTTCCTATGTCAGGGGGAAAAATGGGACCGGAAGCCCTTATGTGTTAATGGCTACCATATGTGTTTGTCTTCTCTACTGGACGGTAAGTTCTTTGAGGACTCCTTGTCTTGCCCCGTGTGTATCTTCCACCAGAGTCCAGTTTTTGATATACGGTGAGTGTTCAGATATACATGAACATGACTTCTTGGCGACTCGCAAGACTCAGGTTCTAGCTTCACTGGATTCATTCTCCTTTTCCCCTGATGCCACAGAAACAAACTTCTTAAGGGTCTCAGTTGCCCTCTCAGTCTCCAGCTTGTAGCTGACACTCTCACCAATACTCTTTGATGGAGGTGATATTTTGAAAACCCAGAAACCAGCAGGTCCCTTTGGAAGTGATATTTCACTGATGCCTTCTCATCCATAAAATCAATGCTTGTTTCTGGTCCAGAGCTGGGTACAGATCTTATTTCTTATTCGTAAACAGTATATTCTCTGAATTGATTCATCACTATATACCTCTGCTCCTTATGACAGATGGCAGCTTTTTCTTGTCTTTCTTGCTTTTGGACAAGGACATTAATCTGTGGGCTAAACATTATGGAAAGAGCATATTTGTGACCTTCTCCTGTGGTTCTCGGGATGCTGGACCTAGGAAACAACTTTAATATTCACCAACAGAGGAAGCTGTAAATATTGCACTGTTTTCTTAACTTGTAACATTAATCTTCTGTGGCTCTGGGCATAAAATAATAAGGAAAATATCACAACTTACTACAGCAAGTCAATGGGCCGATAAGATGAATGCTGTTACATTTCAAAATTGTGCCAAGTTTATGTTGATAAAGTGACTTTCTTCTGGGAATCTAAGAAACAGAGCCTATGGTTCCAATCCTGTACGAGTCTGACTTTGTCTTAGATTTACATAAGACAGGAAATTGGCCCAGTATGGCCTCATTCATCTTTGCAACTCCTCTACCGATGGAATTTGTAGCAAGGGGAGTGTTATTATTTTTTCACTACTGAGGTGTAGCGAGCTTAAGCTTTCAATCAAACTAGGAATTCTGTATTGGTCCCAGAACTAAGAGAAAAAGAATAAGTCTGTGGCTATGCCTATATTAATAACAACAACAAAACTTTAAAAATTGCTATTGTATGGTGAGAATGAGCACATTTTGTTAATCAAAAGTAATTGAGACTCACAGACTAAATTTATTCAGGGCTGTTGGTTAGAATTGACTTGTCAGTTCCATAGAACAACTGGTCATTCAGCCTAACCACTTCGATATATTTTTTTTTTAAACTTAGAAGAACGCTTGGTTGATCTGCTAAATTGACTGCATGTGGACCAGCAGCATGTGGACTGTTTCAATTAAGTCTTTCTAATGGCTCTTGAGAAAAAAAATAATGACTCCAAATTCTTATTCTTGGGCCCAAATATTCCCAAATCCTTCTTTTCACATTCACCAACTATGGTATGAATTTTGACGTGGTCCATATTTCTGTTAGGAATTTTATTTAGATATTAGTACCAAAGACTTGAAATAATAATACCTACACCTGATAGAAGTTCATTTTTTTCTCATCTCAAGAAGTAGAGGGACTTGACACACTCATAGGCAGAACACGAAGATGCTGCCCCTGCCAGGTGAAAGTAAATTGCTTTTGGTATTTTAGGCTGTAGGTTAAGGTAGAGAAAAAAGCATTTGTAAGCTTAATGACTGCATACTAGATGCTGACACTTGTGTCAATTTGCTCCAGTAGAGACAACTTTAGGAATAGTAACAATGATTGGAATTACTAATTAAGATTTTGATAAGCCATAAAATCCATCTGTTTGCTGAGCATGTTGGGCAGATGAGTTAAATGGGGATGTAATAGAAATCACCACTTCTACAGTTTTCTTTTTTTAAATTAAATTTTATTTTTTAATTGACAAAAATTATATGTACATATGGTATACAACATGATATATGTATACATTGTGAAAGGGCTCAGTAAAGCTAATGAGCATATACATTACATCATATATTATCCTTTTTGTGGTGAGAACACTTAAATTCTACTTTCTTAGCAATTTTCAAGTATACAATATATTATTAATAACTACAGTCATCATGATGTGCAATAGGTCACTTGAATGTATTACTCTTATCTAACTGAAATTTTATATTCTTTGACCAACATCTTCCCAATCCACCCACTCCTCAGCCCCTGGTAATCACCATTCTACTCTCTGATTTTATGAGTCTGATATTTTTATATTCCATATGCTAACATTTTTTGATCTCCATAAGTGAGGTCATTCAGTATTTGTCTTTCTGTACCTGGCTTATTTCATTTAACATAATATTCTTGAGTTTCATCCATGTTGTTATGAGTGACAGGATGTCCTACTTTTTAAAGACTGAGTAGTATTGCATTGAGTATATGTGTCATATTTTCTTTATCCATTCATCTGTAGATGGACACTTAGATTGATTTCATATTTTGGCTGTTGTGAATAAGACTGCAACAAACAGGGATTGCAGATATCTCTTCAACAGATCGATTTCATTTCCTTTGGATATATACTCAGTTGTGGGAGTGCTAGATCATATGATGGTTCCATTTTTAATTTTTGAGGAATCTCCATAGTGTTTTCCATAATGGCTACACTAAGTTATATTTCCAGTAAGAGTGTGCAAGGATGCCCTTTCCTGTATATCCCTCACCAGCACTTATCTTTCATCTTTTTGAGAAAATCCATTCTAACAGGTATGAGATGATAACTTGTTGTGGTTTTAATTCACATTTCTCTGATAATTAGTGATGCTGAGCATTTTTTTCATATACCTGTTAGACATTTGTATGTCTTCTTTTGAGAAATGTAAATTCTTGTATGTTTATTTGTATTCTTACTATTGAGTAGTTTGAGTTCCTTTTATATTTTGGACATGAACCCCTTATGAGATATATGTTTGCAAATATTTTCTCCTATTCCACAGGTTGTCTCTTTACTCTCTTTATCGTTCTCTTTGCTGTGCAGAAGTTTTTTAGATTGGTGTAATCTCATTTTTCTTTTGTTATCTGTGCTTTTGGGGTCATATCCAAAAGTCTTGCCCATGCCAATGCCATTAAGCTTTTCTCTTATGTTTTCTTCTAGTAGTTTTACAGTTTCAAGTCTTATATTTAAGTGTTTAATTAATTTTGAGTTGATTTTTGTATATGGTGTGAGATAAATCTAATTTCATTCTTCTGCATGTGAGTATCCAGTTTTCCCAGCACCATTTATTAAGAAGACTGGCCTTTACCCATTATGTGTTCCTAGCATCTTTCTCAGAAATCAATTGACTATAAATGTGAGTTTTTATTTCTGACCTCTCTATTCTGTTCCATTTGCCTATGTGTCTGTTTTTATGCTAGTACTATGCTGTTCTGAGTAGTATAGTTTTTTTTTTAGCAGATTTTAAAATCAAATAATGTGATGCCACCAGCTTTGTTCATTTTACTCTAGATTGCTTTGGTTATTAAGGGTGTTTTATGGTTCCATACAAATTTTAGGACTTTTTTTCTATTTCTGTGAAAAACATCATTGGAATTTTGGTAGGGATTGTATTGAATCTGTAGATCACTTTCGATAGTATGGACATTTTAACCATATTAATTCTTTCAATTCATGAACATAGGACATCTTTTCATTTATTTATGTCTTTATTAGTTGTTTACAATTGTGTTTTATAGTGTTATGTGTATAGGTCTTTCACCTACTTGGTTAAATTTATTTCCAAGTATTTTATATTTTTGTAGTTATTGTAAATGAGATTTCTTTTTATTTCTTTTTTGGAGACTTTGTTGTTAGTGTATAGAAATGCTACTGATTTTTCACATGTTGATTTCGTATCTTGCAACTTTACTGAATTCATTTATTAGTTCTAACAGGCTTTTTTTTTGTGGAGTCTTTAGGATTGCAGTTTTTTTTTGATAATGTTATTGATTTTCAGAATTCTCTTAAACATAGAGTATTGCTTTTGTTTTACTATAATATTTTGTCAGAAAAGGACAGTCTTTTTGGGTCAGGAGGTAATTTGAAGATTCTGCTATTCCTTGGATTTATCCATTCAAGCTATAAATCAGAAAATGGGAGAAATAACTAGAAGTTGGCTTACCAGAAACTGTGTGCCCACTATGAGATGGACTTGGACTTAGACCCCGTTTATCACTGGATAGCCATAGATAAGGCCCTGCTCTCTGTAGGAGAAACAGTGATATTCTAGGTTCCCAGGGGTTAGCACAAATTCAAAGCCATGTCCAATAATTTGTGAAAGGTATAGATATTCCACCTTCTCCAGGATATAGTTACCTTGGTAAATGTATGCAGTCCTTTTGGGAGAGGGATAGAAGAATATTTTCATAGGTTCTTATAAAGTTCTTCATCATGGATCTTTCCTTTCATTCACTGAATTGAGAGTCCAGGTATTGGGAAATAGGCCCTGATTATCTAGTGATAATTTAAGTCAAGTATGATGATTTAAGTCTAGGTTCATTAGGCTTAGAATTTTTTCAATTATAAAGGTCAAGTACATCCTTTGTAGGCCATACATCTAGTTCATTTTTAGGAACACCATGATCAATTAGCCACCACCAAAATATCTCTGCAAGTCAAATCATTCTGCTATTAAAATAACCATAGCCACTCTATTTCTGTTAATTAAATCCTACTATTTAGTGTCTGTACCTCTGGGCACCCATCAATACCACTGAAAACAGGGAACTAATTTCAATAGCAGTATCTCCCACCTCTCCCAAGGGTAGAGAAGAAATTCACAAAAGCATTTTTCAGGGATTCTGGTTTTCACTTCATTAATGTCTTTCTCAATGCCTTAGATCTACATTCAGTATCTGACTAAATTTGACTCTGCATTTGCTTTTTGGCCATGGCATCTTGTGACTATAAAAGATAAAACGTTCTTTGAGGGGAGTCCTAGAAACTCTAACAATCCCTTTATCTGAGAGTCTAAATTCTTTAGCCTGTGTTTTTCTTTTGTAAATCTCACTGGTGCTGATAAAGTTAGCTATTTATAACCCATACTTATATTCCTTAACCCCCACATAATGGTGTATTGCAGAAATCACAATGGAAGCCAAAACCTTGGCTTCAGTAGACACTTTATTCCAAATGATACAGGTATTCATTTAAGAAGCTGTTTTATTACCTTGTTTGGTTACTAGTATCCCATCACTGAATGATACCCAAACACTCCTTCAAACCCAACCAGATCAGATAGCCAATCTAAGGCTTTCATGTTTTTGAAATCTGTTGCTTGCAATCACTTCTAGTCCATTTTTAAAAATTATTGTTTAGAGTTCCTTAGTTGCAGTTAATGAATATACTCTGGTTACTTTAAGCAAAAAGGCATTTATTAAGGGATGGGGGATTAAAGAATCATTATGAAGGCTGAAGAAATAGATTCTAGGTGAACTTCCAGGAATAACCCCAGAGTACATTTCCACATTCTAAAATAGCCTTCCAAGGGAGCTACAGCATCTGCTATGATCAGGAAGCCAACATGACTGCTGGTTCCCATCCATGCTAGAAATATGGGTACCTCATGGCTTGCCTCTTCTCCACATAACTTAGCTCTGAATCAGTTTATATGGGTGCATCTGTTTGGTGAAATCTCCATCACAGGCTGGCACCTTAGCATAAGAAGATCTGGGAAGTACAGTTTTTAATTTTTTTATTTGTTGTTGATAATAAGGTTGACTCAACAGAGTGGAGAACTATCAAAATGTTAAGAAGGTGTTGGAAATCTTTGGGCTTCATGTATTTATATTAATATATCCCTTGCAAGATGTTTATATATCTTGGGACATTTACAGTTGTTTGTTTAAATAGGTTTTCTACATTTTTGCCCATCTCTTCTTCTGGAACTCCCAAAATTCAAATGTTTGATTGCTTTGTGGTATCCATATGTTATATAGGCTTCTTTCTTTCTTTCTTTCTTTCTTTCTTTCTTTCTTTCTTTCTTTCTTTCTTTCTTTTCTTTTCTTTTCTTTTCTTTTCTTTTCTTTTCTTTTCTTTTCCTTTCTTTCTCTTTCTTCTCTGACTGGATTGTTTCAATAGATCTTTCTTCAAGTTCAGAGAGTCTTTCTTCTTAATATAGTCTATTTTTGAAGCTTTAAGTTGTATTTTTAATTTCATTCATTGAATTCCACAGTTCCAGGATTTCTGTTTGATTCTTTTTTTATAATATCTATCTCTTTGTTGAATTTCTCATTCAATCATGAATTTTTTTCCTGATTTCTTTGTATTGTTTATTTGTGTTCTCTTTTATCTCAGAGATTCTTTAAAATCATTATTTTGAATTTTTTTCAAATAGATGACAGATTTCTTTTTTATTGGGATCTGTTCCTAGAGAGTTATTGTGTTTCTTTGGAAGTGTCATGTTTCTTTGCTTTTTCATGTTTCTGTGTCCTTACATTGATATCTACCCATTTAGTGTAACAATCGCTTCTTCCAATTTTATGGATTGGCTTTCATAGGAAAAGACTTTTTCCTATAGATATAGCTATATTATTGATTGGGTAGGGCGTTTTGGATTCGATTCTGAGTGGGTGCAGTTTTAGAGTCTAGTCTTCATATGATTCCATTGGCTGCAATCAGTGTCAGTGGTGTCTGTGAGTTCCTCAGTGGCTCAGGCTGCAGTTGTTAGGCAGTGGTGAGGCTTTGCAGGGGATGAGAATGCCAGAGGTGCCAGTCCTCAGGCACCAGTGGTGGTGGTAGTGGGCTGGCTGTGCTGGTTCTTGGGCCCCCAGGCAGTGTACATGGGCACTAGTGGTAGTGGTGGAAGAAAGGCTGATCATTGGGCCTCCACGCAGCTTACTTGTGTGCCAGCAGTGGTAGCAGTGGGCTGGCTGGGTGGGCAGGTTCTCAGGCCCCTGGGCAGTGTATGTAGTGTCAACAGTGGCAGTAGTGGTGACAGACCAACCCTCAAGCCTCCAAGCATCATGCATAGGCATGGTGTCGGTGGTGGCCTGGGTAGTTAGTTCCAGGCCTCCAGGTGGCACTTGAGGGTGGGTGCTGGGAGTGGTGGTGGCAGCAGGCTGGGGTGGTCCAGTCCCTGGTCTCAGTGTGTTTGGGCAGTGGTGAGTGGGTGAGGTGGGCCTATCCTCAGGCCTCCCAATGCTGCACGTGGATGCTGGTGGCAGCAGCTGTGACAGGTTGATCCCCAGGATTCTGGACAACATGTTTGGGAACTGGCAAGTATGGCACTGAGTGTGGACAGGCCTGTTCTCAGGGTCCCCCACAGTGTGTGTGGGTGCTGGTGGTGATGGGCAGGGTGGGTCCAGTAACTTGTCATTTTTTAACTTTGGTCTCCTTTCAGTAAAAAAGGCACAGTAGCAATACTTATCTCTAACACTCAAGGTTCTTACAGGCAATAGCAGCGACTGTGGCTGATTAAGCAGATAGGGAGGTAATTAAAAAGATTGTTGCTTGCACATAGTAGTTAGGAGAGGCAGACTTGAGGCTAAGCTTCTGGGGTCGAGGCCTGAAACTATGCCGCAGAAGTGACCCAGTAAGGAAGCTGCTGACCCTGCTTTCCCCCAGAGCACCAAATGGCTGCCAGGAACTCAAACTCCACTGCAGCTCCGCCAGCACTGATACTTCTGGGCCAGGAACTGATCTTACAATAACCGCTACCCCAGAAAACTGGATGAGTCTGCTACCACCTTTTCAGGAAATGGGTCCCAAGCATCATTTCCTTCCTCTGCTTCATTATTTCTGACTAAACTCTTGCTTGGGTACATCTCAGTGGCAGATCCCCACCTTCATGCCTGTGTTCTAGCTACCAAGGTCTCTGAGGAAGCAAATTTTCTGACTTGACTTTGGGCAGGCAGAACTCATGAAGTGAGAAATTTTCCAAACATAGCAAAGTGCATAAAAGATATGAGACAGCCAGAAAACATGACATACATTATCTTTGAAAGAATTATAAAGACTGAGTATGTCACATGTTTGGCATGCTTATGAGTTCAATACTTTTCTGTTTTCTTTTTCCTTTATCAGAAAAATCCATTTGCTCATTGGTTTAACCCCAGGGCCTGATTTTTACTTAGGTAGGATTCGTAAACAGTGGAATAGAGCCTTTGACCCAGGATGAGGACACTTGGAAAAGTCTCCACTTCCTACTGCCATTCCCTGAATGGATTTGACCTGTTGGCTTCTGACCCTTGTCCACTCTGACCCATGAAACCAGTCACTTCTTCCTGTAATGTTTGACCTTTTGATTCCTAGACCTTTGTTTTGCCCATGACCACAGGAACACATTGACAACCCTCCCCCATTTCGTCTTCATCTCTTTATTTATTGGCTCTTAAACTTTTCCTTTCTAATGGACCCTGATACCAATTGGATTCTCTCGTAGCTCTGACTTCTGGACAGCTTACACAGCATTCTCATATTTTGTATAATTATTGAAGGAGAACTTATAAGAAATATTTGGTTCTGTCTAGCTTTTTATTCTTTTAGATTTAAAAAATAACTTTTCTCTCTCTAATGAAAGTGAAGTGAAAAAAGTCTGAAGGGGAGATCAAAATAGACAAAACAACAGTGACAGAATGGTTTTCCTATCACTTACCCCAGTCTTCTACTCCTCTTCCTAAGAAATAATTCAATGACTTTGTATTCAAAAGGGAAAAAAAACCCAAACCTGAAACAAAACCAAATCTTGCTCAAGAAATAAGCTAGCATTTTTCTTACTGATAATTTTCCCGTGCTCTTTTAAGCCTCTCCATTTTCTGTCATGCAAACTGAGCTTGCTAAGTTGCCAAAACTTCTTTCCAACTAAAACAAAGGGCAGCATTCTCAGTCATTATCAGCCTGTTTTCTAGCCATTGGGACTCTATGGGCTGAGAGAACACCTTGAGGAGCTGAGGAGAAAGCATGATCCTATTCTACCATCATGGCTCAGGGAACCAGGAATGATCTGTCCATGATTATTTATTCAAATTGTCCTTCATCTGACAATCTTGGAAATGTTCTGCTCAGTTGGCTCCAGATGTCTTCAGAAGTTCTTAGTCCTGTCTGTATCCTGGAACAAGCGATCTAGAGGAGTATCCAGAAGCAGATATGAAAGATGATTCGTGTACAGAGTTGTTACAGTGCAGTGACTGACTCTCAGGATAAAGGCAACTGAAGCAATATGTTATTTTACATCATGGATATGTTAGAGAGAGCCAGAAATTTCCACCAGAAAATTTCTCAGAGAGTCACCACACTTTTCTTGCTCAATTGTGTGTCTCAAAATAAGGTATTATTGGAGAAAGCTGGATGACATCAGATCAAAAGAGCTATCGTATCTTTAAGAAATATAACTTTGAACGTGGCCTCATCCATTTATAGTAGTGGGAGAACTCAACCTAGAGTCAGGCCACTTTGAATCTCAGCTCTGCTACTTTTAGAAGAGCATTTTGGGTGATACATTAGTTCCATTATTATATAATTTCTTGTTTTACAAAAAATAAAGGGCACAGTTAAAGTGCACATATACTGGAATCCCTTTCTAGCATCTACATTAATTAAGATTCATTAGCTTGCTGGCCATAAAGGCCCAGAAAGAATAGGACAGAGAGAGGTTATTCTAAAGAGGGAACATGGTCTCATAGGATGTAGAACATAATATGATGGAAGTGGCAATTGTAGGTGGAATGCCCAGGTTGTAGTTTCCTGTTGACCCTGAGGCAGCTGGGAGTAAGTGGCAGAGCTAAAATCATGGCAGGGTGCTCAAAGAGAAATGGAAGGAGCCTCTCAGGCAGACTTCATTTATTGTTAAATTTTGCCTACACTTGGCCCTGCTTAGCATATTTACGTAAGCAGCAGGGGAAGCAGTATTGGAAGATCAGAAAAAGTATTCTGTGGATGGTGATGGGAATGCACAACAAGCATATTCCTAGCTAGTCGACTTCGTGCTGAAGGTATCCATACTCACAGCGCTGTTGAGGACAGAGATCTTAGACTTGCTGCCAAGTTTTATCATGGGGTGTGTGGACCTTATTCTTTGAGGTTCAGTGGTCTTGGCTCAGCTGCAACAATGACTGTGCATGAATTGGCAACAGAAACAATAATAAAGCTATTGGATGAGGACCAAGTAGACGGCAACCTCTCTGTCCCTTCATATGTGTCTGGTTTTTGGAGGGTTGATCTGGTTAGTTTTGGCACATCTGTCTGCTGGGCTCCTAAACCTAGCTTTTGGGAGCTCAAGGCATCTGTCCCATTCATCTTGCCCTGAGTCTGTTACTGATGATGAGTTCTAACAACAGTCTCAGACTGTTCAGAGCCTCAATATCGTGTGGAGAGCACAGGAGAAATATTTCCACTAATACATCATCAAAACATAGAATGGAGAAACAGGAATGAGTACTTTTGTTCCCCAAATCCAGGAGGAGGGTCCGGCCCAGAGATTTGCCCAAGATTACCTGAAAAAGTTTTTGGTAGGAGTGGAAACTTTTCCAAAAAGAATGAAAAGTTACCTATGGGCATGGTTATTACCTCTCCTCATCAGACTGTGTTTGTGCAATACACTATTGCCATTAAAAAGGAAACAAATCTCCTCCAGATGCTTCAGGGTTTAACCCACTGAGCAATGACCATATTGCTAACATACAATTTTACATTAACAGTGGCAGGAAGGCACTTACTTTGCCAGTTTAATGCAGCACTAGATTTCAGGAAAATAGCATTTTCTTTTGGAGGGACGGTGATAGCTATTTATGCACAACAAATTCTTCGGCCCTGAAATATAGCTCTGTACTTCCTGACTGTCTTTCTAGGCTAACCATGACTCACAGAATAAGAATCCTTTAATTATTCTGAAAATGACTGGCTGTTATTTTTTCTTCTATCCTTCCATTTCTATCACTCATCAGGGTTCTCTAGGGTTAAAACTGTCCTTTCTGTTAGGGTCTCCTGTCCCATGCAGTCTTTGGAGGTACAGCCACAGGGCATGTGTCTGTCCGGTGACAGTGTAGTTGTTCCTCTTCATGTTGGAGGGACAGCCCTCATTCCCATTCCTCAGCTCAGATGGGGCCTCCAGGGAAAATGAACCAGGTCAAGCCTGCAACCTGGCTGTGGCTGTTTTATGGTCTAACCTTTTGATTTTTTTCCTTTAGATAAGGTCCATGATGCTTCACCTCTAATTTTCAATTTTTCTTTCTCAATAAGGATCCATTTTGAGAGACTTCCCTTTTAACCAAGAAAGTACAGTTCTCTTGCAAATCAGACTTCTCATCACAGAAAGGGCCAGATCCTTTCTTTTTTCTCCTTTCTCAAGTATCTCATTTTCCCAGCACAAACCAGCTGCCTTCATACAGAGAACCTGATTGGTATTCAGGAGACATTCATTCACTCGTTCAGTAAATACTCACTGAGAGTCTGCCTTAAGTAAGGTAACTGGCTACGGTTTGAATGATAGTGTCCCCTCCAAAACTCACGTTGATCTTCAATGCAACAGTATTAAAAGATGCGGTCTTTAGGAGGTCCCTCCTCTGAAGAGTACAGATGTTGGGTTTTGTGTTATTTGACTCTTTTATTACCCAAAGTCAAAAATTCTATTTACAAAGCAATATGGTCACCCAATTCACACTAATTAGTATTCCTAGGTAAAAGATAGTGGGTAATTAGGTTTTGTTGACACTTACTGATGATGCTAAATTTACAAGCTCCTCATTCTATGCCAGACCCATCCATTGTCTGACTTCCTCCTCACAACTTTTGATGTAGATGCTTTCTTCACTTTAATTTACAGATGAGGAACTTGGGCCTAGAAGGATTACATACTTTGCCCCAAATCACACAGAAAGTTGTGAATCGAAGATCAGAACCTAGGAGGTCTGCCTTCCAAGTTCAGACTTGAGCTGTTACTCTCACTGGCTGGAGATAAGTCAACAGTTGAAGTGAACAGACTAATTGTTTCCCCTCAAAGCACTGGAAAAAGGAAACAGCAGCTATTTGGAATGAGATCTTTGTATCCTGGGCTGCTAAAGGTCATGGTCCTAAAACACAGAGCATGGTATTTGAGAAATTAGTGTTCTTAAAGACTAGCAAAAAGGCGGTGGGACCACATTGAGAATTAAAGCATCCCCCATACCCCACTCCTCCCTTCCCCTTTTGGCTAATTTGAGGATATTATTCCCACTCCCTGCAGCATCTATAAAGTACTTTAGGTGCTGTTAGCAAGGTTGAGAGGGTCAATGCTCACTGTTCCCACTGCCTCTTACTGTTGGCCTGAAAAACAATTCCTTTTACATCTGGCTGTCCTAAAAGAGTGCCAGTGTGAGTGTGTGCGTGTGTGTGTGCGTGTGCGTGTGTGTGTGTGAGGGGTGTAGGAAGATTTCTACTAGGCATGTTTCTTCTCTTAGAAGAAGAAACTTTCTTTCTTTAGAAAGGATGATTTGAAATACAAACAAAATAAGGCTGTGGGGTCTCATGCACAGCAGCTGGCAGAGTTTCACTTAATTCACTTAATCAACTACTGTTGATTGCTTTATTCATACATTTTGCTCATCCCTATTCCCTTCCTCTCTGATTCCTTATAAAAACAATACTATTTTATTGGGGGAGAAATTAAATTCTGTTAGTCTTTAAGACCAATAGCATTTATTTCACTGATTGCCTATGTGAAAGTATGCAAAAATAAATTCGTATTCTGAGAATGTGATTGCTTCGGTCTGAGCGGTAAAGGGAAGGAACAGTTCCTGAGAACTCACCATCCTTTGCTCTAAATTCTCACGAGGGTGGTGAAACACCAGTGCCAGGGTCAGGATATAGAAACAAGGGCCAAACGCTGTGGCCAACTGAGCTGCCAGCTACCAGCATGATCATTCTCAAACTCAGGACTGACATGCTTTCTCTCCTGTTGCAAATCCTGAAATGAATCTCCTGCCTGCTGAGTCAAGTAAAGCTCCTGGACTTGACATTTAAAACATTTCACAGTCTGGCCCCACCTTTCTTCAGCTTACCTCCCTGTACTCACCACTGCATGCCAATGCTCCGGTCATAGCCCCTTGCCCCATCATTCTTTTTATACCTCTATGACGTTTTCATAAATCATTCTCTTTTAATGCTTCCTGCCACCGGTGAATTCTGCTCATCCTTTAGGTTGAAGATTGGAGCTTGCCTTTGCTGTGAAACCTGTCTGAACTCCCCCTGGTAGAGTTAGTTTCTCCCTCTCTTGTGCTTCCATGCTGTTTTACATATTTTTATCAGAACATTTATCACAATGCTTTGTAATTTTATTGGCATGGCTGTCTCCTTCATTAGACTGTGTCTTATTCATCCTTGTTATGTCCTCTTCCAATTTCAGGGACTGCCACAACCCTGTCACATAGGAAGCGCTTAATAGATACTTATTGATGACTGTATTATAGCTGTTATGATATGTCAATTAATATTCACTTTGTGTTTACTATGTGCAAAGCCCATGTAAGTGCTGTGTATGCATGGGTATTGAGAGGGGGAGAGAGAGAGAGAGAGAGATGTGCTATGGGTCACAGTCCTCGAGAAACATCAAATTCTGTGGGAGACAAAAAATTAAAAAAGCAAAGCAGAAGCTAAACATTATACATAGATACAGGTACAATTAGCCCTCTATATCCCTGGGTCCGCATCCTTGGATTCCACCAACTGCAGATCCAAAATATTTGGAAAAAAAATGGATAGTTGCTTCTGCACTGAACATACACAGACTTTTTTCCTTGTCACTGCCTGCCTAAACAATACAGTAGAACAACTATTTACATAGCATTTACATGGTATTATCTATTATAAGTATATAGGAGGATATGCATAGGTTATATGTAAATACCATAGCATTTTATATATGAGACTTAAGCATCTGCGAACTTGGGTATCTGCAGGTGGCCCTGGGACCAATCCCCCATGGATACCATGAGAACTGTGGGGAGGGGAAGAATCATTTGGTTTGGGGTTGGGTTGGGAAGGCAACATCACAGAATAGGTGGCATATGAAAGGATTTTGACAGATATAGAAATAGTGAGAGGAAAGGGAATCCAGGCTGAGGAAACAGTATGAACAAAGGCATGAAAATAAGGGCATAGTAATTTTCCTGGAACAAAGGGACCTGAGTGTTCTGGTCTTACTATAACTAGAGAGATTGCGTATTTTTAAAAATCTGAAAAAAAATCCCATTAATATCAGTAAGTACATTTTCTCTAGTTGCCTATATTTGCATCCTCTAAGCAGGAGTGGTGATTAATCATCTCCAGATTGCTCAAGAATATATGAAATAGGGTGCTCATAAGTCTTTAGCAGCAGGAAATGCTTGTTGCAAATAAACTATTTGCAATTTACTTTGTGAACATCATTTCTGTTTGTGCTGTGCAGCAGATACAATAACAGTAGGTGTTAGCTCAGTCTTAACAGAAACACAAAGATGTTCATAAGTGGAAGCTCCTTGTTATTGCAACAAAGTTTTAGAGGGCTGGGCTATGGTATCAGACCTTTAACATATAGCCAGGAAGCATTAAATTGATTCCATAATTTACATTGCTGTTGTATTTTTAAAATTAAAAGAAACAAATCAAAAATTTATTTGTCCCTTGACATTCCTTTACAAAAATAAAAAAGTTAAAAAGCCAAATACAGATGTGTAAATGAACCAACCAGAAACTACATTTGGTCAGTTTCTATTAATAATTTCAGGATGGGAGGCTTTGAATTTGCTATAGTTTATGTTGAAAACTTTTAAACTTTAACTCATAGATCCACCATTATCAACAATATTCATGAAGTCCCAAGTGGTGGCTTGTACGATATGGAGCCTATCACAGCAGTATTATGTAGGCATTGTTGCTGCATTCTGGGTGTGATCACTTCAGACTCTTCTGAGTTCATGACTTCGAGGACTTGGAGATGTCAGAATAAAGATAACCAACCAACAGTGGCCTCTTGCATTTCCTCCTGACTCTTTTCAAGTAAACATACCCTCACATTCTTTTTCCTTATTATTTCAGTATTGATTTCCTGATTTTTTTAATTGATATGTAATAGTTGTACATATTTTTGGAGGTACCTGTGATATTTTGATACATGTATACAATGTATAATGATCAAATCAGGGTAACAGATACGCATCACCTCAAACATTTTTCTTTGTGTTGGGGACATTACAATTCTTCTAGCTATTCTGAGATATACAATAAATTATTCTTAACTATAATCTCCCTACTGTGCTATTAAACACTATAAATTATTCCTTCTATCTAACTGTATTTTTGTCCCACTTCACCAATTTCTCTTCATCTCCCCTCTTCCCTTCCCTTCTCAGCCTCCAGTAACCACCTTTCCACTCTCCAACTCCATGAGGTCCACTTTTTTAGCTCCCACATATGAGTGAGAACATATGAATATTTGTTTTTTCATGCCTGGCTTATTTCACGTAACATAATAACCTCTGGTTCCACCCATGTTGCTGAAAATGATGGGAATTCATTTTTTTTAATGGATGAATACTATTCCATTGTGTATGCATACCACATTTTCTTTATCCATTCATCCATTGATGGGCATGTAGGTTGATTCCTTATCTTTACTATTATGAATTGTGCTGCAGTAAACATGGTAGTGCAGAGATATTTCTTCAATATACTGACTTCCTTTCTTTTGAATATATACCTAGCAGGGGGATTTCTGGATCATATGATAGTTCTATATTTAGGTTTTTGAGGACTCTCCACACTGTTTTCCATAATGTCTGTACTACTTTACATTTCCACTAACACTGTATGAACATCCTCCTTTCTCCACAGTCTCATCTGCATTTGTTACTTTTTTGGTTTTTTGATAATAGCCATCCTAACTAGAGTGAAATGATATTGTGGTTTTGATTTGTATTCCCTGATAATTAATGATGTTGAGCATTTTTCATATACCTGTTGGCCATTTGTATGTCTTCTTTTGAGAAATGTCTATTCAAGTCTTTTGTCCATTTTAAAATCAGATTATTTGGGTATTTTGCTATTGAGTTGTTTGAGTTTCTTATGTATTCTGGTTATTATATTCTGATTATCTATTTCTTGTTGGATGGAGAGCTTGCAAATATTTTCTCCCATTCTGTTGGTTGTCTCTTCACTTTGTTCATTGTTCCTTTGCTGTGCAGAAGCTTTTTAGATTGATATAATCACATTTGTATATTTTTGCTTTTGTTATCTGTGATTTTGAGGTCTTATCCAAAAAATCTTTGCCCAGACCAATGTCCTGGAGCATTTTTCCAATGTTTTCTTCCAGCAGTTTTATAGTTTTAGGTCTTACATTTAAGCCTTTAATCCATTTTGAATTGATTTTTGTATATGATGAAAGACAGGAACTTAGTTTCACTCTTTGGCATATGGATGTCCAGTTTTCCCAGCACCTTGTATTAAAGAGACTATCTCCAATGTATGTTCTTGTTGCTTTTGTTGAAAATGAGTTGGTTTTGTAAATGTCTGGATTTATTTTTGGGTCTCTATTCTGTCCCAATGGTCTATGCCTTTGCATTCATTTTTTCAATTTTTCGTAACCAGGCAAAGAAAATAGATCATGAAAAATGATCCTCACTTTATAGATGAAGAAATCAAAGGCAGAAATGACAAATAAATTGCTCACACTCACACAACTGGTTGTTACCATAGAACGAACCAGAACTCTTGCCTTCTGACTTCTTGCCCATTGCTACACTATGTTGCTCATGAATAAACTTACCTCATGTAGAGTGTTGTAGAGATGGGAACAAGAGTGATGTGATTGCCATAGAGATCAGAAGAAGAAAGAATGCCAATTCCCAGACAGAGAGGAATAACTCAGAGAAAGCCTTTAGCTCACCTTTAAGGATAGAGGCCCACTAAAATGCATATGTCCAATGCTCATGTAACAGACATATTGCCGCTAAAATTTGGATTGAAAAATCTCCAGGTTTTTCATAGGAAACCAAATAGCATCACGTTTCTAATGCAGAAGACAATAATAATCATAATGAACATCTGTAGGGTGCTTGACCTGTACCAGGTACTATGTTAAGCACTTTATATCCATCATGTCTTTTGACAACAATTCTGTGAGGAAGGTAATGTTATTGTTCTTGTTTTGCAGATGAGGAAATTGAAGCTTAAGTAGTTTGTCAAGGTCTTACAACTAATAAACCACAGAGCCGAGAAATGAACCCAAGCAGCCTGCCCCAAAGCCCATGTTTCAACTGCATCACTCCAACTCCTGCATATCAACTGTAATGTCTGTGAGGTGAGGGAATGGAAAATGTGCAGGAGTGGGGGTTGGACCTGACCCTGAAGATTGAGTCCAACTGTTAGACCGTATCTGAGAATGCAGATCCTAGAGAGGAAGCCCTCAGTAAAAGGAATCTAGAACCTACCAAGGCTTTTCTCATGTGGTCTTTCCCACAACACCGCGTCTCAACAGACAAATCTGTTGGCAGGCAAGTGAAGGGCCTCAGAGTGTCAAGGACCAAACTGGTTCTAATGTTTTCCCATTTTGGTTTTCCTCTTGTTGTTCAAAAGTTTATTTCTGCTTTTTGGTTCCTTTTCAGGGGTAATTTTCTAGATCTCGAAGTGGTTGACGGTAGAATTAGGTTTCCATCTTCCTGAATCGTTAGTGTATATTCTAACTCTCAGAAGACTCACTGCTTCTGAGAAGGCAAAGAAAATATTCCTTAAACATGGGATATGCAGAGCCTTCCCTCTCAGTGGAGTGGGCTTTCTGTTTATCCCCACATCCTGCTTCTGTTCTCAAAGCATAGGTGAGAAGCAAAGCCAGCTGTCCTCCTGAGAACCCATTATTTGTTCTCTACGGACCTGACCCATTCCTAGTGACTCTCAAATGCTGTGCAACAGCCCTTTGAAATGAAGTGCTTTTCTATCGAACCAGAAAATAATCACATCCTCCCATTTACTCTTTAGGGTACAAACTGATCTGACTTGATTTGTCAGAGAGCCAGAACTGCAGGCAAATAGATGCCAGAGAAATCAACCAATCTTTTAAGCCAGCAGTAATTGTTCCT
This sequence comes from Avahi laniger, assembly GCA_963575035.1. Taxonomy (NCBI): domain Eukaryota; kingdom Metazoa; phylum Chordata; class Mammalia; order Primates; family Indriidae; genus Avahi; species Avahi laniger. The sequence continues at coordinate 36,437 of CAUYSK010007664.1, read as the reverse complement.
CCTGTCGGCTGGCTAAATGACTTGTGTCTGGAGGAGATGCTCAGAATGAATCAGAATGCTCAAGGTGACAGAAGCACAGGGCATTCCAAACTGGACTGGAACGGAGTAAGTGTTTCTCCATGTCTTACAACGGTTTGGTTTCATGTTTTTCCCCCTTTCCCTCTTATCCTCTCTCCTGGGGTCAGTGTTATTTGGCAGAGACCAAGGAGATGCTTGTGTATAACAGCGAAGAAAAAAAGCCTGTGTGGGGAGAGGTGAGTATTAGCATTTGATTCTAGGGTATGCTTACTCGTACCTCAGTCCTTAATAAACCCAGGAATTTCCTATAGAATAGGCAACACAGCACGGGGGTGAAGTCCCTTTGCTGATGAGCTGTTCGACATTTTTAACTTAAAAAAAATTAGAATAGTTTAAACATTCAAGAAAACTGCAAGCAAAGAATATAATTGGCACTCATGTACCAACTACCCAGATTTAAGAGTTACCATTTTGCTGTGTTAGTGTTGGTTCTCATTCTTCTTTCCTTCCTTCTTTCCTCCCTCTCTCCCTCTCTCCTTCCATCTCTCCCTTCCTTTGAAATAAAATGTTATAGTATAGCTGCATAGTTAAATCTCCACCCTTCTATTCCACTGTTTTATTCCTTTCTCTTTCTTTCCAAAAAGAGCTGCTATTGTAACATTAGAAGTTATTTTTCTTCTTCATTAAAATTACTATGTATATACATAATAGAAATAATATGTGGTACTCTTTGGGATGAGTTTTAAATATTAACCTATGTGATATATTCTATATCTCTACTAACTATTACCAAATTGTTAAACTGTGTTCTTAAAAATAGTTTATACAGCATCACTCTAGAGCTTAGACTAAACAGGAATAACTTGTGGGAAATTAACAGCAATAATTCATAATAAAAAAACTAGTTGAATAACGCAAATTGAATTTATTTTCTGTAACCTGGTCCATGACATTTATGGTTGTGTTTCCTGTCTTGAAATAAGACTCTAATGCAATCTGTATCCCACCTGAAGTAAAATAATGTCTCACTGGTATCTCTATACTGTTTTACCATACATAGACAAAAAGCAAGTAGCTGGGTAAGAGGTACTAAGTTATTGCCCTGAGCTCTAAACTTTCATTCCATAACTTTACCTTCAAGCTTAGTTGCAATATATGCCCAGATTGGGAAATTAGCCTCATGGAATCTATAAAATCCAAAGAAAACCAGCTCTTGAAAAAGGAAGAATGTTCGAATCCCCCAGATGATATCAGAATGTCTCGTTCAGGTCATGGAGACTTCTGATCATCAGGAATGGAAACTGAAAAGGTCCATTCGTGTAACCAGCCAGTGAGTACAAGTTGGAAATGTGGACGCCCCGGTTTACAATAGTTCTAAGCTCTGTCTGCTCACACTGAACTTTCACCACCTTCCCCTCAGAGGCACCCCAGTTATTGCAATAGGGTCCCCAAGGTTTTGACGTATCACACGTGCTCAGAAACAAGTCTGCTTGTGTGGTGCTTTGGCTTCTTTGTCAGGCGACCTTACCCTGAGTCGGGCCCTCAGTGAGAAGGGGACTGCACTAAGCACGCCTTGTTCTTTCCTTCTTAGGAGGCCGGAGCTGTTGTATGCGTGCCAGAGCTGGGGCAGGGTGAGGCAGGGAAGAGAGACCCTTTCTCCAGTGCTGCCTCCTGAACTCTAGAGCAGCATGCCTGAGACCTGATTTGCTCAAGATCTTCCTTCCAATACTTGCATAACTCCTCTTGGAGATTCAAAATGAGTCCTTTGTCATGGGTTTGGAGTCAGGGCGGGGAGAACATTCTCCATTCTCGCTATTGCTGCCCTGTGTTCCCAGCTCTCCTTCCTGGCACCCTGTTGGCACTGTCTTGACTTTGTCCCCAGGCACGGTGTTCCATGGCAGCGGGGGGCAGAGGAGGGGAAAGGGACCTCACCCTAGCGCCTTAAGACACATCTAAATCCCCGCTGCAGTCTAGGCAATACTGCCTTGCTAAATACAGTCACTAAAGACATATAAGGAGCCCCTTTCAGGGCATCTACTGTTTTCCTCACATGGCAGATCAGCAACAGAAGCACGTGCAGAAACCAGCCTTGTTCCGAATGGAAAACAGAGCCGTGCGTGGACACAAGAAAAGGCATGATTGGGGCTAAAGCAAACCTCTGAACATTTCTTAAAGAACAGGATCATGTGTGAAGAGACCTGAGATGTTATTTAGCTCATTGTCCCATCTCTTTTGGGTATTTACTGTTGTATAACAAACCACCCTGAAATTTAGTGACTTTAAAACAGGGATTTATTATTTCTCACAATTCTGTAGGTTGGCTGAGTGGTTCCTCTGCTGTTTTCACCTAGACTCGCGTATGTGGCTGTGTTGAACTGGAGGGTCCAGGATGGTCTCATTGATGGGTCTGGCAGATGGTACTGACTGGCAGCCAGGGTGCCTTGGTTCTCTTCCATGCAACCTCTCACCCTCTAGTAAGCTGGACTGGTTTCCTTACAGGGTAGTCTCAAGGCAGCATTTAAAGAGAAAGGAAGCTGAAGGTCTCTTGAGAGCTGGGCTCCGAAACTCACACAACTCTTCTGTCACATTCAATTGGCCACAAAAAGTCACAAGACTGGCCCAGACTCAAGGTGGGGAAATAGACTCCAGCTCTTGATGGGAGCTGTTGCAAAAGACTGTGGTCACTCAATCCCTGCGTCTCTGATGGTTGCTCTGTTTGAATAAGGCTAGAAAAGGAGTCCTTTTTCTTTCTTGAGACAATCTGTTTCATACAGACCACCTGCTGCCTTCTCCCTTTAGATAAATGTCCTTTTGATTCAAAATAAGCATCCAGGTCTCACCCATCTTTTACTGGGGAAATGAAACTTGTAGTGGGATGAATAAGGAAATTTAGAACATGTAAATGGAATAACTTATTTTGTCTAATTTGTATTTGTGCTAGGTGTGCCTGTTTTGAAAGGCAATGTCATTCTGAAGGGCTGAGTCGGGAAGTGTGGGGCTGAGGGGAAACCAAACGAATGAGCTGATTGCACCTGTCTCTGTCTAGACTTGAAGAGAGAAGGATAATGGATGCCCTTGAAGTTTCTATGCTATTCTGCTTAGTTCCTTAAAGCAGGAGAGCAGATAAGTTAGTTGGGGAGGAAGCCCTAACAGGAATAGAGTGTGATCAGGGCTATATATCTTAGGAAATTACATGTTGCCCTAAGTAACATGCAGATCTGGAAGGCAAGATGGTGCTAACACATTTTTGGTCTAGTGCCTTGTTACTCATAGTGTGTTCATGGGGCCAGCAGGAGAGTCTTGGACTCACTGCATTTTGATAAGATTGCTAAGCAATTGATATGTTCATTAAAATTTGATAAGCACTGGCCTGGAGAGCCTTCTTGATACTGTTAAATCATAGCCTAGTGGGAGACGTCACATAACGCTGGCCTTACTTTCAGAAAAGAACTATGTTTGAACAGAGAGGGCCCAGCCTTGCTGTCTGCAGGTACCTGCCGTCCATGGCCCTTTTCCCTAAGCAAGGGTTCTCAGATTTTTTTTTTTAAAAAACAGTTTTATTGAGATATAAGTCACATACTATACAATTCACCATTTACAGTGTACAATTCAGTGGTTCTTAGTATACTCACAGGTATGTGTAACTACTGCCACAGTCAATTTTAGAACCTTTTCACTCCCTTAAGAAGAAGCCCCATATCCTTTAGCTATCACACCCCACATGCTCCCTTCCCTGACCTCCCCAGTTTTAGGTAACCACTAATCTACTTTCTGTCTCTATAGATTTCCCTATTCAGGGCTTTCATATGAATGGAATAACATAGTATGTGGTTCTTAACCATCTTTTGGGTCATGGACACCCATTGAAACTAATGGAAGCCATGAACTTGCTTCCCAGAACATACATGCACAAGTGTCTTCACCCAGAATTTCATAAAATTTCATGAATCCTCTGAACCCTTGGTCTAGGGAGCCAAGATTAAGAACTCACGTTCTGTGGCCAGTCAAAATGGACAGTTGTTGTAAGCAGGTCCCCATCCAGTTTGAGCACCATTGACAGAAGGGACAGCACCACACACAGGGACAGGTCACACAGGGTCATCATCACCCTAAAGTGGAAAGTGCCTGAAGCAACAAGCAAAGGACAGCCACCAAGTGTTTACAGAGCTAAAGAAACTGTGTTTATAACACATAGTTTGCTAAGGAGGGGGTGATGGTGAACAGATGTGTCATTTGCAATTATTCCTAAAGATGTTAATTATGCAAATGGAATCTCTGATTGGGGTTCTAAAAAAAGAACCCTATATATCATGGGGTGTTGGATGTGTACAATCAAGCATGCTTGCTGACTCTTCATCCAGGTAATCACTGTTGGTGCCAGACTTATCACCTGGGGCTGGGAGAGAGGGCTTCTGTGGGATACTTTCCGACTGCAGAGTGTTAAAGCTGGAAGTGATCTCTGAGATCAGGGAGTGCAGCTCTGTCCTCGTTCGGAGGCAGAAACTGAGGTCCAGAGAAATTATGCGACTTGCCACTAGCAGAGCAAGGATAAGAGCCCATATCTTTTATATCATTGATTCCCCTTCCTGTGCCTTATTGCATCAAAGAGGATATAAGTCAACTATCAATTATCCAGTGAGGGTGTACAGGGTGTAATTGGCCAAAGGAACAATGTGAACCACAGATCTTCCTAACTCACTCAGCAGGTGCGTGTGAGTGTGTGGGGGCAGGCAGGAGGGGGCAGGTGACTAGAATAACATGAGGGTTATAATCTAGGCTATGCTATTCAATAGATAGCAGCTAGTCACCTGTGGCAGTTAAAACTAAAATTAGTTAAAATTAAATAAAATTTAAAAATCAGTTCTTCAGTTGCAGTAGTCACATTTCAAATGCTCAGCAGCTACTTGTGGCTTGTGGCCACCCTACTGGACGTTTCAATCACTGTAAAGTCCTAGTGGACAGGCATTGTTAGAGTCCAGAGCCAGATTTTCTGAGTCCAAATCCCAGTTCTAACACTTAGAGTAAAAGCCTGAGTGAGTTATTTAATGTTCCAAAACCCCAGTTTTTTTTGCCTGTAAAATGATATCTGCCTCAGTAGTTTGTTGTAAAAATTATGGATGTAAATGAGACAATGTGTATCAAGCACTTAGCAAAAGAACCTTACACTTATTAAGCATTAAATAAAAGTTATTATCAGCATTAAGCATCCTAGCATCTGCTTCCGTGCAGTCTCCTCTAATTGGAATGACGCAACTTATTCCCTGGAAGACTAAGGAATTCCTTGCCTGGGGCCCCGGGACTCTAAGAAGCCCAAGTCTTGGTTGGGTTATAGTGGAAGTAAGTTGGGATTGTGGAGATGGAGGTGGGGAGAGGTTGGGGTGGAGGGAAGATGATCAGAGCCCTGGGGACAGGGAGGAGACGAAGTGGTGTGAGCTGTGAGAAGTGACGGAGAGCTGTGAAGATCGCTCCGTCTCACGAATTTATCAAGGGCTGGCCTGACAAATGCCACGTGTGGCGAAGACATCAGTCAGTCAGTCTGGGTGGCTCTTGGGAACGCCTCACCTCCTCACATCCAGTGCTCTAACCGCTCGGCTCTTGTCCACCAGAGGGAGGCAAGGGGAAGGAGAGGAAGGAATGTGAAAAGACCAGCTGGCTCTTTGCTGGCAGCTCTGGTCAAGGGTTTGCTGTGGAGGAAGCTGACAGTCCTAATTTTAAAAAAACACTGTCTTTCACACAAGCTCCCAGGTCTCAGCTGTGTTTTCCTTGAATCCATTACCTCAGGCGAGAGGATCCTTCCCAAAGGCTGTGTGTTATTCAGAAAGTCACACTTCACGGCCTCTCAGGGAGGCGAGGACAATTTTCGCACCTGGCTAAAGGCTGTGCCAGCCTCCTGGCGACCTAAAAACCCAGGGCCACAGGCACAAAACGCAGAAGGTGTGAGTGAAGGGGAGGGTGGTGGCTGTTGTCCAGGTGGTTTAGCCACATGGTCGGCCACTCCACAGCGAGATTGTCTGCCAGGGCTCACACAGCCTCGTGTTAGGAATCAGGAGAAGATACTAAACGATCACTCATTTTGTCTTTAGGGAATTTTAGAGCAATTTCGGAGCTAGTGAGCCAGGGGACAAAAGGGTCTTACGGTGGCAGAGGAGAAAGACACTATAATAGGAATGTAGAGATGCATCTTATTCCCTGGTCTGCCAGTAATTCGCAGCGTGCCTTTGGGTTACTGCAATTCTTTAGGTCTCCTCACTCTCATCGTGGATAAATTTAAACTGACGGACTGATTTTGAAGTTCTCTTCCATTTCTAGAACTCTGAGATTCTAATTCAGATGTGGGAATGCCACATCATGCCTCAGAGGAAGATTCTTTCACTAGGGTTACCAGATTTATCAAATAAAAGTACAGGGTGCCCAGTTTAATTTGGATTTGAGATAAACAAGGAGTCATTTTTTTTAGGGTAAGTATGTCCCATGCAATATTAGGGATATACTTATAGTATAAGATGATTTATTGTTTTTCTGAAATCCAAATTTAACTAGCCTTCTGTATTTTATTTGGCAATGCCTGCCTTCCACCAAACATGTCTGCCCCGCATGGAGGTGCTGGGGAGGGCATTTCTGCCCCTCTGTGTCCTCTGACTCAGTGGTCCCCAGCCTTTTTGGCACCAGGGACCGGTTTCATGGAAGGCAATTTTTCCATGGACAGGGGTTGCGGGGAGGCAGAGCTCAGGCGGTGATGCAAGCAATGGGGAGGGAAGCAGCTGTAAATACAGATGAAGCTCCGTGGCCGGTCCCTAACAGGCTGCAGATCAGTACCAGGGGTTGGGGACCGCAGCTCTAACAGGCATGTCCTGATGGGGAGGGGGCTGATCAATCTGGTTGGTCAGAATCTGCAACATTCCTTGGCCACATTTGTTTGTAAGGGATAACTGTGTCTAAGGCAAGGCTCTTGGCTTCCACTTTGGCTTTTGCAGCCTAGACACAGAAGCTATGGGCTCTTTCCCCTCCGTCTCTCATGGGAGAGCCCCTACGAGCAGGGCTGCTCCTGGGGAAAAGGTAGGAAATTCTCCTTTTGTCCTGCTGCCCTGCAGACCCCATCCATTCCAATGGCTGAGTGGATGGACTCGCAGCTCGCTCTGCAGGGCCATCCATCATAGGCTTACCCGAGTGTGTAGATCCCAATGTGTAGATTTGGGATGGGAAACAGAGGCCCATTTGTCCTCAGGTTTAATCTTTTTTCTCCAATCTAGTTTTTACCAGTGAACTCTGAATTTGGGGGATTAGGGGCTTGCTGGCCTAGTAATAAGTTGAATTGTGGTTCCAACTGGGCCAGTGGCTTCCCGCATTTTCCTGTTTGGCCTATAAGGGAGGAGCTTTGAGACTTAGGTCCCAAACCTCTTACATCATTGTTGTCTCTACAAATCGGACTTATTGATCCATCTACATCCAGCCTCATTCATTGCAAAAAAGAAAAAACAAAAGTGAACGGCATGTCAAGTCATTAGACTGGAGTGGGAGAAAAGGATCAAATGTAGGTAATCCTGTGTTGTTTACTTATAGAAATGATCTGGGGACTTTGTGTTGTACATAACTGCTTGCTGTATGAATGAAGACGGGGAGAGTTCTAGGCTTGCTATCCAGCCCTGGCATTTGCAGTTACAGACTTTGGCAATGAAACAGTTATCAGAAGCTACCTCTTGATACCTTTGACAGTGGCTTCTGTCATCATAGTCACTGGGATTTTCATAGCTCAGGCCCTTATTGCTTGCCTGGTACCTTTGCCACGCACAGCATTGTAACTCTACATCTCTTGTACTTGGCTTTCCTAAACACAGTTCTGATTGTGTCACTGCACGGCCTGAAAGCTTACCCTTTCCCACAGAAGCAAGTCCAAACTCCTCAGCATGGCACACGAAGCCTTGCCAGGCTAAGATGACATTCCTTGCACAGACGCTTTTCTTCTGCTACCACTCTTCCAGTTCTTGGGCATTCTAGGTTCTACCCTAATAAACTTTTAGCTGTCACCCAAAAGTTCTCCTTCATGTCTCCAAAGCTTTGTATATTCTGATACTTCTGCTTCTAATGTCCTTCCTCTTCTCTCTCTGGTGAATGTTTTCTTTTGAGAATTAACTCAAGTGTCAGCTCTCCAAAGCCTTGTTGAATTTCCCTCTCCCTGGGAGAATTTCTGTTCCCCTCCTCTGGGCTTTCAGTCTCCACCATATTGCATTGCGGTGATTGGGCCAGGTATCTATTACTATTTCTCCTGTTGGTCTAAGAGCTCCCTGAGAGCAAACAGCTTGTCTCATTTCATCTTTGTATCCCCTCTATTATGTCACGTCCCTCTGCCATTCCTCTGTCACAGGGCCTGGCACAGCAGGAACATTCAATAAGTGATTGCTGCATGAATGAAGACAACACAATGTGCCCAGATATCTGATATTTAAGTTGTTTTAATTATGTGGACTGCGTGAATTGTCAGATAAAATAAATCTTCAGGGTGGAAATGATTAAATTGAAATATTAGTGTAGGAACATACTGCAGCCCATAAAATCCAAATAGATACTGTAATTTAAGAGAGGGATATTAAATCTTTATCTCAAGGAACAAATCAGAATAGAGCCACAGCATGAAACACTTGTAATAGGCTAACATTAGCATTAGTACTAGCATTCAGTAATCCTTCCTTCTTTGGGGTGCAGAATGCCTATTTTGGTATCAAACTTCATCTCATCAACATATGCATTATGATTTATGGAAGGGATTTTTTTTTTCCTTGTCATGTAAGATTGAATGGATCAGCAAAATATCTCTACTGGCAAGTACTTTGTGAGAGGCTGTGAGACTGATTACAGGGAGAAAGGATACTTATTTGGCACTTTGCCTAAATGAAATCTGGAGTGACATCTCGTCTAATATTTTATTTTCTTCAATACACATTGGGGCATGAATTTAGCTCTCAAAGTCTAAGGATCTAAAGGGAAAATGACAAAGCTAGAAGAACTCTAGTAGAGAACACTGAACTTGCAGTCAAGATTTTAGTCCCAACTCTTACTAACCAGCTGTGTGATCCTGAGGAAGTTATACAACCTTTGAGGGCCTCGGATTCCCCATCTTTGTATCAGAGGGTTGTACTGTGTGATCTCTGAAGATATTTCTCTGTGCTATCACTTTGATTCTCTGTGCTCTCTGCAGAGAAGGATTGACTGTGAATTTAACGAAGCTTAAGCCTCAGGGCTCCCTGCTTGCCCACCTCCTTCCAAAAGCCCCAAGAGGGGCCCCGTCAGTGTCTTTTACATGGTCATATATTTTTGTAAAGTTTCAAAAGTAAGATATTTTAACTGAAATTGGTCAAGATAGCTGACTCTTTCTACTCTCCACCGCTTCCCTAACACAAATCCTCAGGTATGGGGCGGCTTTAAAGTGAGTGCAGGTATTTTTGGGATTGAGTTGGGATACGCTGATTTTGGAATGGAAATTGAATTGGGGCTATGTTGATTTGGGGCTTATTGGTATATCTTTATGTAGTTTATGGTTACTCTGTATGTAGTTACACTGTGGCTAGCCCTCCTAGTACTGCTATGACTACGAGGAATATTTCTAGTACCCACTGTGCTGGCTCACCCAGCATTGTGACATGAAGGTGCAGGGCCGCACTTAGTATCGTGGAACGAACTTGTCCCACGACTCCTGGCACTAGAAGCATGTAGGGAGTGGAAGAGAAACAAGATTTGAAATGTACAGAGCCAGAAGCTACTCTGTGGAAAAGTCTTCCAATCATCAGACATGTAAAGTTGTAAATGAATGATTCAGTTCGCAATGATGGCTAGACAAAATGGCAATGTTTTCCTGTCAGGAATATGCTCAATAATGCAGCGTGTACAATTATAAACACACTTTAAAATTTTTTTTGATGGTAATTGCTCAACATAGAATCCACCAGCATTCCTGTGTTTGTGAGGACAAAAACCTTTAATTGTACCATGAAGAGTAGGTCTGAGTGTGATGTTTCAGGTTTTATGTATCTCAAAATGTCTTACATTTGATACACTTGTATTACATTTGATACATCTTGTCTTGATGAATTCTGATGGTTGCAGATGAAGTGGCCTGCAATATTGACACATGCACTAGAAAGCCCTGAAGAAACAAGGGTTCTAGTGACAGAACTCCTATATTTCTCAGTAAGGCAGCAATAGATGTAGGATAAGAGTAATTTGATTATACTATTATGTGGCTCAGTATATGGTAGTCACAATTTTAAAATGTATTTGAATTGCTCTTGTGTATACCTTAATTTCAGATTAATTTTGTACCTCTTTTCTGAATGATCGTACTAAAATTCAAGAGCAAAGGGAAGGAAATATTCTATTGGATACTGAAGACCTAAACTAAACAGAAGAAAACCAGCACAAAGTTCAAAATGTTGAAAACTCTCTTTTATCACAACAGAAGCTAAAAACTGGTGGTCAAAATGATAAAGACAAGAAACAGAATCATGATAACAAAGAAAATGTAGATAAAATAATAACAGAAGAGGTAAAGAAATTTATGAGAATTGGGACACTCTGCAAAAGAAAGATGAAAGTAATGGTTGCCCAATGTCATGAACTACATACAGATGGTTAATGAGTGTGCTTGACTCCAAGGGCAGTTAAAATTAACCACTGGACAAGAACCTTGAAATGCCATGACTCTTAGAGCTCTTATAAAAGAAACTGGATACAGTTTATCCCAAATTTGATAAAACTCTAAAAATTTTACATGACATTATAATGAGTTGGAAGTTGAAACAAAAAAACCTGTCTAAAGTATCAATTATAAAAAATAAATTTCTAGCCAACTGAATTATCTTTCTCATCTCTGTATAGAAAGATTATAGAAAAAATTTTTATTATACAAAGAGAAAGCTAAAAATTTAGAAGAATACAGAAGTATGTTAGGGGCTCATTAGTGAACATGTTTTGTCATTTTTTTCCCCCTGGATTTTGTGATATTTATGGTATTTTTTGGGTATTAAAAATTTGTATTTTACTAGGACTTATTACTTCATTGTAAATAAATATTCGATTTGTACTCAAGTTTTGTTTGTAATTTTGTATTCTCTGTTTGGTAAAAAGGACTCCCTAAATTATATAAGCTTTAGGCTCCACAAAATCTGGATCTGTTGGTGCTCATCTGTTGCTGTATCCTTTACAGAGTAGTGTTTCTTGAACTTTAATGTGCATTTAAATCCTCTGGGGATCTTGTTAGAATGTAGCTTCTGAGAGTCTGCATTTCTGACAAACTCCCAGGTGATGGGAGACATTGTTGGTCTCGGGACCGCATTTGAGAATCAAAGAACTGGTGGTTCTTACCTGGCTGTGCATTGGCATCACTTGTAGTGCTTTTAGAAAACACATTATGCCCAGGCCCCACTCAGTATTCGGAAGGTTTGGAATAGGGTCCTATAGTTGTTTTATTTGTTTTTTAAAAAATTCCATAGGTTGGGAAAGAGGCCCCTTCATATATTGCTGATGGGAGTACAAATTCGTGCAGCCATTTCTGAGCTTGATTTGGCAATATTTTCATAGAATAAATAAAAAACAAGCCAGCTGGCAGGGCAGCGAGGGAAAGGCAGATTACCGATCCCACCCAAGGGTCACAACATAGCGTGTAAGAGGATGGGCTATGGCCGAGAGACAAAAGATACACAACTGGCACAAGGTGCGTTCTCTGTGATCCAGTAGTTCCACACCTAAAAATTTATCCTCTTAATATTATACGTATCAAGATTACATTTAAATATGTTCGATTTCATATTATTTATAGTAGGACAATTTACATGCCCATCAATAGATTGCACAAATTATGTTACACTTTTACAAAGGAATAACAATAGCTAATCTTAATTAAGCCATTACTATGTATCATTGTTTACTTTATTTATAAGTATTAACTTAATTTGCTTTCACAACTATCATATTTCCATTTTACCTATGATGTAATTTATAGGTATCAACGTGGGAAGATGTTGAAGGATAGAATAAGCAAAGAACAAGTAGCAGAACGTTATGTATTACCGTCATAAAACACTGACAATAAAAAGTAATACATTTGATTCCGATGCACAATCTTCAGTAGATAACTATTGATTTAGTACAGAAATAAAAGGACATTCAGTTACATCAAACGAACTGTTTTCTTGCAATTTAGTTAACTGGTAACACTTTCAGAAGAAGACAAAGTGAACATGATTAGGTCAGTTTGGTGGTTTAGAGTATTCTATAGATCGACGGTGGAAAGGGTGGTCATCCTGAGTGATCTCTCACATTAGTGTTGACGGGAAGAACTGACCCATAGGTGTTCCTACGTCTCATTTTTCCCAGGACATGCCCTAGGGGGAAACGCTCCTGTGCAATTTGTCCGGGCTTTTCACTTGATCCAACTGCTTTGCATTATGATGTTTTCACCTTACTGGCTCTATACCTCCCTCACTTCTAGTCCACAGTAAGGTTTTGCTTTGTTTTATTTTTAAAATATATTTCTCCCAAAACTTTATTATGGAATTTTCAAACATACAGAAAAGATAAAAGAAATTTACAGGGAGCACTCATGTCTGTGTCGGCTAGCTTCTACGGTTCACATTTTACCAAACTTGCTTTATCATATATCTATTTATCTCTCTGTGCATCCATCGATCCCTCTCACTTTTGGGATACATTTCAGAGCAAGCTGCTGACATCAGTACACTTTCCCCTGTACATTTCAGTATGTATATCAATAACTATAGTTCAATATTTGTTTATTGTTATTTTTCTTTCCTTTTCAGGTAAAATTTATACACAAGGAAATGTGCAAATCTTAAGTGTGCATTTGATGAGTTTTGACTAATGCTTCTGTTCGTGCAACTCAAACCTCTACCAAGAGAGAACATTAGCAGACCTGAGAGGACCCTCGTGTCCCTTCCCTGGGACACCTCTCTACCTCTGTACCAATTTCCCCCCGGCAACCACTGTTCTAATTTTTTTTTCCACCATAGATACATGTTCTAGAACTTCACATAAATGGAATGATACAAAATGTCCCTGGTTTCTTCTAATAAAGGATAGTATTTAGAAACCAAGATCTGGGTAATTGGTGTGTTAATTGCTAGTCATTGTTTTAGGCTCATTCAGTGGACAGAGCAAGGAAGTATATACATTTTCCATGTCTGTCTATATATGTATGTGTATATATACACATATATACATCTATAATGATTTCTATATCTGTCTGCATGTATATGCACCCATGTAATAAAATCATGTATTTCTGTGGTTACTTCTATTTCAATCCAGCCCCTCAGGGTTTTTTCTAGACTTCCCCCTGTCAATGTTTGTAAATACCTGCTTTGGCAGTGAGTCTTTTGGCTCCTGTTGTCTTCAGTATATATATTTGTTTCCTTAATCTGTCTCTTCCTCCCACCGCCTCCACATCCTACCTCCTTCCTGACCTATGTCTCACCGGCCCCTGCCCTGCATCCCTGGTCTCTGGGCTGCCTGTCCATGCCTCTGCATGGCTCCACAACTCCTCACCTCCCTGTGAGTTCAGCGTCTGTGCTGACTGTTCCCTGCTGGGAAGGGAAGTAAAGGGACCGTGTAGCAGGTCTTAGCGGCAAAAAAGCAAACTGAACAAAACCAACCCTATGTTCTATTTGCAGTCCTATTTCCCAGGCTCCTGTTCTTGACTCTCTGCAAAGAAAAAACAGTCTTTCAGTACCAAAAAAAAAAAAAAAAAAAAAAAGGGGGGAGGGATGGGGGGAGATTGAGTATAGTGAGTTACAATTTTATTTAAGGTCCCAAATAAAAAGGCTTTTTGAAAAAGGTTATGAGAATTATAACCTGTTCCTGCTGTGCAATCAGCTCAAACCCATCACGACTTTGCCCAGCAGGGGCTAATGCTACTCTGTAACAAGTGAACAGGCTTATAGCTTGCAAAGGGGTTAATCAATAATAGGGAGTTCTAGCAGAAGCCTCCATTTGCAGAAGTGTTGGCTGTCCTTTGGCAGGCACAGCGGGCGAGGATCCTAGTCTCCCGCACCAGTCCTCTGACCTTGGCGTTCACGAGGTCTCAGCTGTGACAAACCACTTGGCACCAATGTCAGCTTCTCGCCCACTGACTTGAGCTTCCTGGGGGCTTTCTTATTACGGCCTTTGCCTGCTGCCTTAGGGGAGAAACTTTGCAATAGTTAATTTCACGTTCCTTAAATCAGAGAAATAACCTGGATTTTGGGAACAATGCGATAACACTTTCCGGAAAATGTAGGTGGTAGACACACTTTGACTGCACCAGCATCATGCAGGCACCAGCTCTTTCATTTCTAGCTTCACGTTTACTCACTCCGCTCATTGCATTCCCTGCACTCACCAGAAAGCACAGATTCTTGGCTTAGTATAGATCAGATTGCACACAGGGAGAGTACCCTGGGACTCTGCCTTTGTCTCTGGCTACACACTCTCCATTCACCAGGGAACCTAAGAAATCATCCCTGAAATGAGCCTCATTTGTAGGCTTAAGGCAGCCCATGACCGATGACAGGCAAATTTGCTTCAACACGTTTGCTAGCTCTGAGTGACTGTTAGCGGAGGCCTGAGAGAGCTGCGTGATACAGGCCTTTGATGAAGCCTCATCTGGGTACAATAGGATGGAGTGCTGTAATTGATTAGTGATGTCTGCCATAAGCATGGAAGGGAAGATTGCAGTAAATGTACATTTTTGCCATCTCCATCCTAGGATTTAGCCTCTTGTTCTAGGAGAAGACAGGCAAGACAATTGCTTGAGGTCTTCAGTAATTATCCTAATTTTCAAGGCTGTCTGATTGGCGATATCTCTTGTCTGTTGTCCTTATTTATATTATTAATATTTTGGTGTATGTGTGCTCCCTGACTAAAGAAAAGAAAGGAAGAGAAGTGAAAATTTATTGTCAGTTATACTTTTAGGAGCTTTACAAGATATATCTCATTGAATATTCAAAACAAACCTACAAAATCAGAATATTACTCCTTTTTTTAATAATAAAGAAATCAAGGCTAAGAGATGTAAAATATTTGCCTAAACCATAATGGAAAATTTCAATTCCAAGGATGATACTCATCTGATACACTTGGGCAGTGGTTCTCGATCTTGGGAAAATTTAAAAAAAAATTTAAAATACTGATGACTATATCTCATCCCAGATAATTATATCAGAATCTCCAGGAAAGGGAAGCTCAGGCATAAGAATGGTTTTAAAAATCCCCAGGTGATTCTAATCTGCAGTCGGGGCTGAGAACCGCTGCACCAAGCTTCACATTTACAGAATGCCTACGCTGAACCTAGCTTTTTCTTTTTTTCTCTTTTTCTATATCCTATCTAATTTAATTTTCACACAACGTCTTAAAGGATACATTTACCTGTGAGGGAAAACTGAGGCTCAGAAGGCATAAATACATTGCTGAAGATCATTCAATGGAACTGGGATTTGAATGCAAATCTGTTTGGTTCCAAAGCACTTGCTCTTTCCACGACACCGTGCTTCTTCCATTAGGTTTCTGAGCCCAGGCTCCATCCTTAACCTTAGTGTTGAGTGGTTCTGGATTCCACCTGGTTTCCAAATCTGACCCCAACATGCCATTTCCTTTCTTGACTTGTTTCTCTAGCTTGGGCTAGAAGCATCATTCATAGTCTTAGCATTTGGTTTCATGGGAGAGAAATGCAAAAGGTGCTTTCTAAAGTTACTACCATTTATCTTGTGGAATTTGGGCAGCTCAGGGTGAGGCTGTTTCTGGAGACACATGTCCTGAACAGTGACCTTGCCTGAGAAAGATGTCCTACCTAGACCACACAAATCTGGGGTCCTCTCTTTAGTCCCCAGATAGTTCGAAGAGATACAAAGGAGCTGTTGGCCTGGCTTCCTGATCCTGTGAACTGTGGGCACCTGTGTTCCTGCTTTGGCTGTTGTGATACTACACTGATTTTAGCTCCTTTGATCAGAATCTGGAGTGTCCATGAGCTAACTGAGCAAACTATCAGAACTTTAGAGTTGGAATGGACCTCCAACTTAATTTAATTCCAACGCCTACCTAGGGCAAAAATACTCTCCTAGCTCCATTTTCAGAAAGGAATTCAGACTCTTTTTAAATGTTTCCCAGGGATGGAAATGCATGATCTCTTGCATTAATTGACACATTGCTGGGTGGCCCTAGCAACTCACAAACTCTTTTAAAATTAAGCTTATATATTGCTTCTTATAATTTTCAAGTTTCTCAGTTGATTAATTTTCCTCAATTTTATCAAAGACTGATTTCTGTGAAGCTGATCCATCAACCAAGTAGTTTATGCAAATTAGGGTGGACTAAGCAAGGTTAGTTCCGGGCAAAATTATCAATAAGGTCTCCAGTGGAGTTTATCTTTAGTGTCCTTAATCACGCTGCCTTCGTTTAGGGCCAGCTGCTTCTCACCTCCTCCACTCTAATTTTTCTTCCTCTATCAGAATTCCTGCTGTCAGAAAAAGTTTGGAAACTCAGCCACTATCAGCTATGGGTGACCGATAAAGCATGACTTCCCCTGTCCAAGAGCATTTACACTTTATTAAGGATGGAGCCTTGAAAAGTTTGGCATAAAGGGACAAATTTGAAATGAATCGTAGTCATTAGGCAGTCTCAGGAAGGGTGGGGGTAGGGCAACATAGCTTCCCAGTGCTTCCCACATCGCCTACTGTAGGGACACCTGACACCCCTAGGTGAGCCTGGGCCCCAGTCCCCACCTGGAGACCGCTGCCTGGTCCCATGCTGCTTCTGCTCTGAGCACTGGTGGTCTCATGGGAAGTTGTTGAGTGGAGGATAGGGAGGTTAGGTACCTGAGTTATTTGAAGTCTAAGTGCAATAGAAAGTGGCTGATTTGCTGAAATTAAAGCCCCGTAGGATTTGAATGGCCACCCTGGGTTCGACTGATAATTTGTTTTAATTTTCTTCTCCAAGATGGCACTTCCAACAGCGCAGTCTCCACAGGACGGTTCCTGCTGTCAAAACAGGAGTCAGCTGTCATTAGAGGGAAGTTTTCCTCAGAACAAACAGCCATGTTTCTTGATGCAGGGCGTAGACATTCCTTGAAAGCTCCTGTGTTCAAAACAGACAAGGTCCCAGTTTGCTTCCTTTAAGAGAGTTGAAAACATCACAGCCTGCAGTGGTTGAGGGTGCCGCGGAAACCAAACTTCTCAGCCCTGAGGTTGGGGATGGCATGTGTGTTTTATTTATTATTTACTGAGAAATCTGTCCAAGCACTGCATTTTAAGAACTGGTAAGAAACACTGATGAAAATGTGAGCACTGGAGGCATAAAAGAGCCTTTGAAACTAGGACAGCCTTTCATTAGATCCTACCTGGACTCTGCTGGGAGGCGGTTTGCATGCACGACCCTCCCCTCCTCACAAATCAATTTTTCAACTTGGTTTAGACTCTGGGAAACAGTGAAATGGGGGATTTCAAATGAGTTTCTCCATCCAGATGTGTCCATAATAGAAACCGCTGGGCAGTGGGGCATAATTAACGATCTCTCCTTCACTGAGATCACAGAATGGCATTAATTTTGCCAACTGGGCTTGATGTGAATTGGCTGGAATGTCTGAGTAGATTTCCAGCTGCTGCTCATGGAGCTCTGGCTTCCAGCAGTATTTGCATTCCAAATAAAACGAGGCCTGAAATAGATGTGCGATACATGTTCAAAGCTATTTTTAATCAATGATCACTTGGTTAGCTGTGAAAGATTATCCGCAGGTCACAATCCATTTTGAATTCTGCTGTGTCCTGCAGAACTGATCTAAACACACAGCGACTTCAGCTTCCCCTGAAGTCCTTGTGCTTCGTCAGCTCTTTGGAGGAGGGGTGGGGGGAGTTGGGTGGACAGCCGCACCATATATGCGCCTCAGTGACAAGTACCAGAGCTGGAGGGCCATTGACTCGAGCTAAGGCTGTGTTTAAATTGGCTCTGGTCCCCCAGAGAAACTTTGCAGAGCAACCATATGCCCCAAAACTCTGTCCCCTGAACATTTATCCTGCAACTCACCACGCTACTGTGCAGCAAGCCCATCTCTTTCAATTCATGGGAGAACTCAGTGAGAAATGTTTATTTTGCTTTTGCTAACCCCCTCTAGCTGTGGGGATGCTGTGGGCACTGCACGTTTCTTTACAAGCAGTATCTTTACTGGAAGCTTGGCATTTCTGTGGGGACTGTTGCCAGTATCACCCACTAGTTGTGTGTGTTTTTTTTAAATAATAGCCACCTTACATTTGTTGAGCACACTTATTATTTGCAAGCAAATCTATAATCTCATTTGCAAAAGGCATTTACATAGTATGAATGCTTACAATTGCATATTAATTTTATTCAACAGAATATGCTAATATTATTTTCCCCTCCCTTATTTCTCCCTTTTCTTTTTCTGTAATGTGTGTGGGTTTTTGAGTGTTTGTTTTTTTTTTTTTAATTTAGCTTCTCTAGCGTTTTTGCATGTGTGTTGGCAGCTGTATTTCAGCTGCACCAGAGTCTTGATATCCAGGACCTTTACTTTTAGTGCTTTATTTTCATCCTTAAAAAAATAATAATCCCACTGTCTTTTACCCATAATATTCGTTTTGCCCTCATTTTTTATCCTTCCAAATACTAATTTATAACTTCCAGAAATATTTTTGTCATGGTTTATTTAGAGTTTAGATGTGGATTTGTCTTTTCTCAAAAAAGTTCCCTTAAGTAGATTTCTTTTCGATTCTTCAATTTCATGAGGATTGATCTGTCCATTCGGCCAGGAATACTTGTTATTTAAATGGAGGAAAAAGGTAGGAGCTCAAAGGTGAACGTGGATCTCAGATACACTTTAAAAAACAAACAAACAAACAAAACCAAAACCATAGATAGGGGGACCAACTGTCTCAGCTGCCTGGGACTATCCTGGGTTTAGTACTGAAAACCTCTTACCTTGGGAAAGCCCTCAGTTCTGGAATGGTTGATCACCCTAGCTCTTGAGGTGACCTTCCCAAGAAAGGGAGAAAATGCAACTGACCAAGAAAGCAGAGATTTGATGCCTCTGCTTTCTTGTTTACATCCCAAGGGGATAAAAGAACATCTGCCACCTCCCTGGTATATGTAGGGGCTACTTTGCCATCAACTCTTCCCTTATTTTTTTCTAAACTTGCCTCTCCTTTTATCTTCTCCATAACATATCCCCATCACTTAGAAATTCTGCCCCTGCATTTTGACTACAGCTTCCAGAACAGACCCCTGGGTGTAAACAAAGGAGAGTTAATGAAGAGGGTTTCCATTCCGGGTATGGGGGTTTGGGATGAGGAATTGGGGGTGAGTAGGGGTAATGCATACACAAACTCCATGAAACCCCAGATCTATGCTTATTTTGATTAATAATTGCTGTGATATGTTCCACGTTCTTCAAACTTTTAAAGAGCTTAAAAATGTCTTCAGTGATGAACCCACCACCAATTTCTTTTTTTGAACTCCAACCAGTATTTCTTTGTATATATTTTGCTAGTTTTCCCTTTTGAGATGTGGTGTCATGATTCTCAAAGTCAGTGAAACTGTCATTGTATTCTCCAATTAATGGGTCTGTAACAGCTGCGTATTCTTCAAATGATTCGCATGTATCATCCTGCTCATCAGTGACCTTTGCAAACAGGGGAAAATGTTCATCTGAAATTTCCTTTTGAGGAAGAAATGTTTTGAAAAAAGCTAGATTTTTTTTTGAAATACTTGGATTTTTTTTTTGCCACTTATCATGTATAGACTTAGTTTTATCTTGCAAAGAAATATTCAGGTCATTTTGATTTGACATGATATCACACAGAAATGCTGCATTCCTATAGAAATCTTCTTTCAATAATTCACATTGCTGACTCTGTTCTTCATGAAATTTAACTATCTCTTCTCATAGAGATAAAATTTTGTCTAACACCTGTCCCTGTGATAGTCAATGCACTTTAGAATGATAGGGCAAATCCACACTGAATACCTCATCGTTAATGAGCATGTTATGAAACTGATAATGCCTGTGTTGCATTTGCAGGAATATAGTTAACAATACTTATAATTTGTTCCTAAGTGTCGCTTAAAATAGTAGCCTTAGCACAGAGATTTTGCTGATGCAAGATACAATGAAAAGACATGAAAGCATCTGAATCTGTTAATACATTTTTTATCTGTGCAATAAACCCTTCCTGTTTTCCTGTCATGGAAGGTGCACCATCTGTACATACACTCACTAAATTTACCAAATTCAGTCCAACTTCGTGACTTGAAAGTTGTTGAAGCCTGTGCCAATGAGTTGTATCTGTTGATTCATCCAGAGCAATTGAATAATGTATATTTTCCTTTTGAAGTATTGTGTGAAGTTGTTCTGTTCAGTTGAAGGCTAATTCATTCTGCCCATCAGTTATGGTTCTTCCCAAAAGAGGCAGTTGTTTGTACTTTGAAATGTTGTCAGAGATGAAGCATCCTAAAACTTCAACAATGCATTGTTTCACAATTTCCATGTCAGTGAACAGCTTCCCTTTTTTCCCCAAGTATATAAGCTACTTTATAAACTTTATAAGCTTCGGTGGAATTATTTCCAGGTCTTATTGCTGCTTGAAAGAATTGTCTTTGCTTTTGCTTTTCATCTTTTAATTTCTGCAATACGACCTTCTCCTTCTAATTTAAAATCTTTGTGGTCCTTATGAATGTTATAATGCTGATGAGCACTGAATTTCTTTAATGTTAATATTGCAGTATCACAAAGCAAGTGAATCATCTTATCTCTAGTAGAAACAAGATAATATTGCAGTTCCCAATCCTCATGAAAAAAATCTGTATTCTTTCTTCAGTGTTCTCTTGGTCTTTGTTGACATGATGGGCTGTTAAGCAGACAGAATTAAAAAATACTGTCGAGCTGTGCAACTATTCACAAATTCCACTTCAAACAGAAACAATGCACTGTTGTCAAAAGCTGATAACAGACTGGCGTACTTGACCCCCATAAACTCTTGCCAACCAGCCTCATGAGGTAGTGTCGCCAGTCAGGTGGGGGAAGTTAGAATTAAATCATGAGTGTAGCAGCTGTCAATTTAGCCCTTATGGCTTACTAATGTTCTAATTGTGCTGGTCAATCTGGGAGGATTATTTTGTTGAAACCTATTTTATTCTTTGGTACTTTAAATACCTTCATTTTAAAAATAAAATAAAAATATAAAAGATGAACAAATATGTATTAATAAAATAAAAGGATTTGTTCTGTAAAATTTGAGTTCAGTCAAAAGACCATACTTAAAGACCTAGAAGGCCACAGGTTCCCCGCCCTGGGATATACCCATTCATCTATAGAAGGACTTCTCGGTTGTTTCCATGTTTTGGCAATTATGAATAAAGTTGCTATAAACATGTGTGTGCTGGTTTTTGTGTGGACATAACTTTTCAATTCATCTGGGTAAATACCTAGGGGTATGATTGCTGGGTGATATGGTACACTAGATTTAGTTTGGTAAGAAACTGCCAAACTGTCTCCCAAGGTGGCTATACCATTCCCACTAGCAATGAAAGAGAATTCCTGTTGCTTCACATACTTGTCAACATTTGGTGTTGTCAGTATTTTGGATTTTAGTCATCCTAGGAGCTATGTAGCAACTATGTTGTTTAGCTGGTGAAATCCAATAGGAGATGCTCTCTGATCGTGTTATGAAGGATGTGTGTTGACAGATTTCCTGGAATTGGGAAAGGAGACAAAACAGAAGCAATGTTGAAAAAAAAAGGGGGGGGCAAATCTCACCCCAGGATGGCAAGATCTACCTGAAAACACATATGAAACTTGATTCTCAAATTTAAGGTCAAACCTGAGAAAAAGAAGTACACCAGTATCTTTAGGTGTCTGGACATCTCCTTTCTTAACAGTAATTTTGGTTCATTTGTTGGTTTGCTGAAATTTTTCAAATATATTTTTGAAAAAGAAAAATGGATAGTATATTTTCTGATCCATGAATATTTAGGAATACCCTCAAGTGCAGAAGACAAGTTTGTCAGAGTGATGGAACATCTCTTGCGCTTTTCTGCCCAGTATTCTGGTTTTTTGGCTGAGGAACATTTTCTCTCCCAACTCATGTATTTTTGGTGCAATTATAATTTCAGAATGTACACATACCCAGACCTGGTTCATTGTGATGATCTGTTTACAATGATTTATTACAGCGTGGGCATACAATCCAAAGAAGGCCAATCATGGCCCTTGAATTAAATGTTTGGGTTGTGGGTCATTTGGATGTAGGCTTGGGCTGCCAGGGGCTGTCTTTCTTGTTATATGAACAGAATCCATCTACGGTGGGAAAGAATGAGGCCAACATAAAGAAAATTAAACAAAAGACAGAAAACAGCAGATCCAAGAGATGTAGAGAAACAGAAGTATAAATAAACAGATAGATGATAGATACCCGGAGGGAGAGGGAATGAGAAAGGGAGAGTGAGCCTTGATGAATTGTTTGAGATCCTTGATCCTGTGCCTGAAGTCTTACTTTTGGATTTCTTAGCCATGTAAACCAAGAAACTTCCTTTTATTCCCCCTTAAGACAGTTTGAGTTTGGTTTTGTGTCCTTTGCAACTGAAAAAAAGTATAGAATTGGTAGTAGGAATGGGCCATTTTAGAGACGGATTCTACAATGAAGAATTGGTTGAGTACAAATGTGGCACAGAGCGGTGAGGACTCCTATACCAAGGGCAGGAAAGTTGATAAATCTTGTCATCCTGTTCTGAAACATATGGTTAAATGATCACCTGTTGTTTCTTTGGGCGCAGATCATGTGCCTGTTGAGGCTAGAGCATTAGGGGAATCTTTAAAATTTCAGGATATCATCTTATTGCATGTCTTTCAAGAAAAGAAAAAGGTTCAATATAAATTGGTCCCTCTGAAAGCAGGAAGGAAATAGTATATAACTAGTAAGAGATGCCTTTCCCCCACATGAATGTGAGCAGTACTCTTAGACTGCTGTGGGTCAGATAATCATGCACCTCATGGAACTGCAAAAGACATTATCCTTGCCCCAAGCTGAAGTTAGAGGCTGGGAGATGGGAGACACAGTAGGGTATATAACTGGGACTTAGGAGGAATCTGAGAAATCTAGAAGCCTGATCCTTTAAGCTCTTTCCCAAAATATCCTGCTGAGAACTTGCTGGTGGTGAAGGTAGCAATTCATTCCATAGTAAACAGCCAACCAATGGGATTCAGCCTGGGAACAGGCTAGATTAGTCCTGCCTCAACACCTCAGCCTGAGTCATTAGGAGGCATTTAGCTGAGGGCTAAGATCTATTGCTAAGGGACAGATAAGCAAAAGAGTCTGGTCCATAATCAAGGACATAAGACAAGATTCCTGGTGGTGGTCACTCACAGAAGTAGGCTCAAACAGTAGCTAGGTGTAGAATTGCCAGAGAAATGCCAACCCAAAGGAGCTTGGGGATGCTACGTTTCTAAGGCAACAAAACCAAAAGTAAGAGGGAGACTAAGGGGCAGGACCTGCAGAAGGGACTCCCTCCTAGTACTTATTTCAGGCACAGCCTGGGAGAATAATGAATATGGATGATCTGTCCACAGGTTAAAGCCCTAGGCAGTCAGATTGATTCCACTGTGAGATGTAAATCCTTGCTATGCTAATCTGCAGAGTATGCTACATGTTGTGGCATATGTCATGTCTGCCTTTCTAAATGGAGTTTTAATTGAAGATATCCTGTTGCCTCTTCTCTGCTGAGTAATGGAAGTGTAGGAGATTCTACCATTGATCATTAAACTGCAGGTTGTTGGACCAAGAGGAACCATATCTGGCTGTGAGAGCTGTGTGTGTTATGCAGAGATCCTGGATGCTGAGATGAGTTGGTGACTGGATGCAGTTCTGGGTGGTTGTCTCATTTGGACAAGTATGGTTTGGGTCATACATTAGTTGGACAAACATCAGGTGGAGGCACTTTTGAAATTATATGTGTAGAGATGTGTATGCGCATGTGTTCAGCAGGCATGGGGGCAAATGCATTTGACATTTGCTCTTTGTGTCTGTCCACCCTTTTTTTCTGGCAAGGAACTGCTTCTCTTCCATCTCATTAGGTTCTTGTGGAACTGTTCATCACAGTGTATCCCTTGGTTGCAGTAGCGCTGAGTGACCGAGGCCTGACAAATAATGGTCTAACCCCTTGTCCGTGGTGACTGGACATGACTTGAGTACAGGCAACCAGAAGACTTCTATGAGACTTTAAATCTCATGGATGCAGGGACTCTGTCTTCCATTTGAATCATGAGCTAAAACAATGTGAGCTTGGGATTATTTCCTGGCTATGTTTTTTGGGATTGGGAAAGAGAGTACACCCCTGTCCATCAAAACCTGTTGAACATCACAGCTTAGCCCAGACTACCTTAAACACTGACGTTGATTAGCCTAGAATTGGGCAAAATCATCTGGCAACACTGTACAGTTGACCCTTGAACAACACAGGTTTGAACTGTGCGGGTCCACCTACACACAAATTTTTTTCTGCCTCTGCCACTCCTGAGACAGCAAGACCAATCCCTCCTCTTCTTCCTCCTCCTCAGCCTACTCGTGTGATGATAGAGATGAACACCTTTATGATGATCCACTTCCAGTTAATGAATAATAAATATATTTTCTCTTCCTTATGATTTTCTTAATAAAATTTTCTTTCCTCTAGCCTACTTTATTGTAAGAGTACAGTATATAATACATATAACATAAAAAATATGTGTTAATCTACCGTTTATGTTTATCGATAAGGCTTTCGACTGTGAAGAGGTCAGGTCTCCTAACCCCTGCATTGTTCAAGGGTCAAGTGTACTTTAAGTGGAAAAGAATGAAGTCAGTATAGAAAGAAAGGCAGAGACAGGATGAAGTAAGAGATAGTGGAGTTGACGGTGGGGAGGAAGAGAGAGAGGGAGAATGACATTATTTGAGTCCCTTGGTCCAGCTATGCCTAAATTTAGCTTGGAAGTTTTGAAAGCCAGTATATTCATTCGTTTCCTCTCTCTCTCTTTTTTTTTTGAGACAGAGTTCCTCTCTGTTGCCCAGGCTAGAGTGCCGTGGCATCATCCTAGTTCATTGCAACCTCAAACTTCTGGGCTCCAGTGATCCTCCTGCCTCAGCCTACCAAGTAGCTGAGACTACAGGTGCATGCCTGGCTAATTTTTTCTATTTTTTAGTAGAGACACTATGTTGCTTACTATATCACTCAGGCTGATTCCTGACTTCAAGCGCTCCTCTGCCATGGCCTCCCAGAGTTGTAGGATTAAACTAACTTGAACTGGTTTTCCTTTCACTTGCAACTAAAAGAATCATAAGAGCTAGGTGTAAAATCTGAATGACAAATTTTGGCCCTCAAAATTCTGTATACCATGTTTAATTTCCTTCTGACATAATACAAAGGAAAAGTCTGGGATCAGCCTGATTTTTCTGTCTTTATATGCAATTTATTATTCTTGTCTGACTGTTTAAAGAGTTTTTTCTTTATACTCATATTACAGTCTTTTCCAAGAATGCACTTATTTGCACTTAGGTATATTTTTCATATATATGAAATATATATCTTTTTATCTGAATATATAAAAAATATATATTTTATCTAAAACATAGTGAATTCTTTAAATCTGCATACTTGAGGCTTTTTTCAATTCACGTAAAAATTTTTTTCAATTATGTCTTTGATTATGGTTTCCATTCCATTTGCTTTGGTTTCTTTTACCTGTAATTCATAAGTTGGATCCTCATAAGTTGGGGAAAGTGGGAAACACAATATTCTGTGAGTCTCAGAAATCAGCAGCTAGCCAATAAAGGTCAACTATCCAGTGTCTGGGTTGGGACAGGTCTTGCATTCTTATTCCAGGGAGCTAGACTGTTTGAAAGAAATGAATAGTCTTTGTACATTTGCTCAGATGGGCTGTCTTTCTCTTCAGGCAGAATAACGCAGCAGTTTACCAGTTGTACCCTGTCAGCTCTTTCTCATGGTGTTTAATGAACATTACTTAGTTTTCAGGGAGATTTGTTTTTATTTTTCCCCTTTTATAGTCATAGATATTTTAAGAGAAATTTTAGAGAGATCGTCAGATGCCATTTAAGTTGGAAGTCGTCCGTTGACTTCAGAGCTAGCCAAAGTATCATGTAATTTGTGTTTTCAACATTCACCTAATTAATTAATTCACAAATCAGCATTACTGAGCACCTTTTATGTGCCAGACCCATGCTTGCTAGGCTCTAATATTGATTAAGATGTTATTCTAATTCTTAAGGATCTAGCAATCTAGTGGGGAGGTAGATGTGTAAAACAACCAATGGCTGGTGAGCGTATGATACACACAGTGCTCTGGGAGCAATCTGGGGAAGCTCCACAGAGGAGGTGCAGATGTTGGTGTTGGGCTTTGCAGAATCAGCAGGAGCTTGACAAACACCTGGAGAAGTAGCACTGGTGTGTTATTCTGTCCTCATCGGCCAGTGTCCTATCAATGGGGTGTAATAAGGGCTCAGTCTGCATATTGATATTTCTTTTCAAAATTTTATTCCATTGCTTTTAAATTTCGTAGTGTTCTCTTATGACCGATAGATTTGCATGCCATGCACAACGTATGGGATTACATAGGCACCTTTGCCTTTCTCTTTGTTAGCTTTTGTCTTTCTCTTTACTCACTGGGAATGGGCATGCTGTGTTCTTCACATTTTAATTGCTTATCTATTGCAATATATATTTAGGTAATTTGGAAGAGAAAGGAGTGATTTATATTAACATAAGAAGAGAATGTGAAGTTTAAAAGAATAACCTAGTTTAACCTCCTCATCTCTACTACCGTGTTATGGCTGGTAAGGTCACACCACTAAGTAGAAATTGAGCAGGGATAATAAAAATGATGATGAAGGTTGAGTAGTACAGGTGATTTATGAGACTTTCTCACAAGTATCATGGCATTTAATGTTCACAAAAATACTCTGAGCCTGATATTAGTATTGTGCCGTTCATTCGTGAGGAAATTGAATTTTAGCAATGCCAACGTATTTGTTTAAAAATATTATATTAAATCTCTAGACTTTAGTCCAGTACTTTCCCTATAATTCAATGAAACTTCACTGGTTTTTGTTTGTTTAATTAAACTCTAGTTAAAAATCCTTTCCAAATAAGGATTATCTTTTTTTTTCTTAGTTTATGAGAAAGTACTCAAATGCTATTTAGCACCAAATATTTGATTTTTTATATTTCTTATAGTCTGTTTCACAAGTAATACTTTCTATAATACACCACTCTGTGTTATTGTCTGGTTTGTGTTTATATGATTTGTGTTGGCTGAGCAAAAAGTTTT
This sequence comes from Avahi laniger, assembly GCA_963575035.1. NCBI lineage: Eukaryota > Metazoa > Chordata > Mammalia > Primates > Indriidae > Avahi > Avahi laniger. The sequence continues at coordinate 9,058 of CAUYSK010007664.1, read as the reverse complement.
TTCCCTGCTCAAAATCTAGTAAATTTCTTTCTCACCCTGTTTGTGACTTCTCTTGAATTCACCAAACTGTCAGCTCTTTCCTGCCTTTCTCTGGCAGACTGCCAGATTTCATTTATCATGCCTTTGGCTGTTTTTGTCAGCCATTGCAGCAGAATTTTTGCAAAAAATCTTGTAAAGAGTGTGTTTCAATGTTAGAGGCTTCTGCTACTAAGGCCTTCCTTCTCATTCTTTTAAAATAATGCTTTGACCTCTTGTTTTATGAAATGGACCATTTCACTTTTCTCCATGTGTGACCAGGCTCTTCCCACGGATTTAGTTGAAACAGACCCTGAACTTACTATAGTCAAAGACACTTCCCTCTTCAGCAACTTCATCCTGTTGCTCCCTAAATCCCTTGCCCCTTTGGTTCCCATTAGGGTCCCTAATGGGAGTAGCATAGTTCGAGTCCTTTTTTTTTTTTGAGACAGAGTCTCACTCTTTTGCCCCGGCTAGAGTGAGTGCCATGGCATCAGCCTAGCTCACAGCAACCTCAAACTCCTGGGCTCAAGCAATCATTCTGCCTCAGCCTCCAGAGTAGCTGGGACTACGGGCATGTGCGATTAATTTCTTTCTATTTTTAGTAGAGACGGGGTCTCACTCTTGCTCAGGCTGGTTTCGAACTCCTGAGCTCAAACAATCTGCCCGCCTTGGCCCCCCAGAGTGCTAGGATTACAGGCGTGAGCCACCGTGCCTGGCCCTAAGTCCTGTTTTCAAATCCCAGCCCTGCCACTTCCTGGTTGGATCATCTTGGGCAAACTTCTCTGAGCCACATCTGTAAAATGGGACCACGCTGTATATACCTACCTGGCGGAATTAAGAAGATGGAATTAGATGAGAGAATAAATTGCCTAGAATAGTGCCAAACATATAATGGTTACTAGAAAAAAATGTTAATTTCCATATTTATTATTGCTATAAATTACTTTTTGGTTGAAGTTTTTCTTTGTTGCCATGCTAACCATCCAGGTGGATGCCATAAACTCACCAATGCCCTCTCTCTTTTGAAACATTCTAAGCCAGCTGTTTTGTTTGTTTTTGCCTAAACTCTGTATTTCTTGAGCACCTTGATTCACTTACCTTTCAAAAAATGTTTTTGTTCATTCTTTTCCTTAGGAGTTTTTAGGGCCTGCAATTCTCAGGCATCTTTAGATTGCAGCAGATGGCCCCTCTGGGCCATTCCTCTGACATTTTTAGTCACTTCCTATTCTCACAGTAATTTGGTAATGCCACATGTAATCTGATAAACCGACTCCCAAGGAATACATTTTTGTTAAGACTGTGGCAAAATTGGCATCCATCACTTTATAGTGATACGTTCTGGTAGTTCTATTGCCTCATTTTCCGTTTTTTCTAAGCTTTTAGAAAATATATTCAAATAAATATTCTTCAATTTCATATTATTCCTATTAACTCAAAAGCTGTGATTTATTACTTCCAGTCTTACCTACTTAGTTGAGGGGTAGCCAAGATCCTCTTGCAGTTCTAAAGCTTCTTTTTATACTCAGGAAATTCACCACTTAGTGAATATTTATTGAGAACAACAACCATAAACAAATTCTAGGATTCAGGGACACAAAGGTAAATAAAAGACTGTCCATTCTTCAAGGAACTCACAATAAGTAAGTTACCCCTTCCTTACTTCTTTATAAGATATTTATATCTTTTTATTTTTATAATCATGAAACTTGGGAACCTGCAGCCTTCTGATTTCACGATTGTTCTTTATTAAGCACCAAAGGAGGGAAGAAAAGCTTCTTCTTTCTCTGCTGTACCCCTTTTAACAAAAACGGATTTGTTCTGTAAAGTTTGGATTCAGTCAAAAGGCCACACTCAAGGATCCAGAAGGCCACATGTGGCCCCAAGGCCCCAGCTTCCCCACCCCAAAGGCCTATCTATTTAAGGTGAAAAATATTAGATGATTCCCAAAAGAAGTGATTTGCGGTTTGGGTATAACATTTACATGAGCCTGTTTTCAAAAGATGTCTTCTTTTGAGTTAAAACACTATGGCTACAAATGAGAGTGGACTACCTACTTCATGTTTAGCTATCATAATTGCTATAGATTGTTTATTCCAGAAACATACAGCCACAAGTGAGTTGACAGTTAAATGGAACAGAGAAGAGAAAACAAAGAATCTCAAGAAATCTTCTAAGACGGTAATAGCGCCCATCTGTAATTTTCCTCTCTTTTGCAGGAGCTACTGTAGTTAATTAGAGTGCAGCAGGACCAGAAGGAACTCCGGTCTGCACGCGGCCAGTTGATGGTTACTCTAAATCTGCCCCATGCTCAGTTTTTTCCCTTCCTGGCTTTTGTGTCAGGGCATTGATATTGTCAAAATAGAAATGTTTAATAACAGAAATTTATTGCTGAAAGGGATCTTACAGATCATTATACCACAGAGGTTCCCAAGCCTTTTCAAGTATAAGAATCCCTTTTCAACACCAGTATTTCTTGGATTCCCACACAGTCACACTAAAACTTAAGCATCCAGGGATGGAGAAGGTGTATAATAACCGTATGTTACTATGAATTCAATAATCATTTGAGATGAATTTAAACTTTAATAATTAGAATAGCCATTATGTATATTTGAAATAAATAGCTACTCCTACAAGAGCAAGACATGCCATTTATTTCAATTAGCCTGCTAGGCGTACTTATGGATTTGGAAATCCCATGGATTTAGAGGCCCCCAGGGACCTTTACCTTGGGAATGACTGATCTAGGCTAATCCTATGTTTTAACAGATGAATTAAATGTGGCTCATGGATGTTAAGTGATTTTCCAAGGACACAACTTGCTGGTGGCAGAGTCCAAGTCATTGACATCTTTTCCACTGTACCATAGTTGTCTTAAACTTTTCTGAAATTATTATTCATCCAGATCAACAGAGAGAAGTATCATAAATGAACTAGCTCAGAGGAAACTATGATGTACATACTACATCTGGGAGGACATGCTCCTATATTTAACAGCAACAACAACAAAAACCTTTCAGTTAATTAGATTGTGAACAGAATTCTTACATAACTTGTCCCACTTGACAATTCAATATTTCTTGAGGATTTCAAGGAGGCAGAGACCTGTGTTAGGTACTTTTTTAAAGCACAGAGTAAATTTGGAAATACCGTATTAAATTTCTGGCCACAGATAATAACTCCCTCTCCCCCACACACACACAAAATTAGAGAAATTTTTAAAAACCTTAAAGATTATGGACTTTTGGCAATGAACAGGCACAAAAGTCAGCAAGAATGGACATCTTCAACTTCTGCCAAGTCAGGAGAAGCAGTTCTGGCTGCCAAGTTGAGAAAAGAAATGAGAAAAATCACCAGCCAAATAATATATTATAATATTGGCAGACATAGGAGGAGGAGGAGTGTGTCAAAGATATTAAAAAGCCATTCAGTATTAGAATGACTCGATTCAGCCGGGGAAAGATAAAAAGAACAATTGATATTTCTTGGATATTTTTTAATGTTTAGATACAAGTGGGTGTCTCAATAGTAGCCCGGTCTCCAGTCAGGATTTCTCTGAATGATTGATCTGAGGTTAAAGATGCTAAACTGAATGCTGATCAAATTCATGGTCTCCCTGGATGGGTCATTCCCTCCAGTCTACATCGGTTCAGAAAACTTAAGGGGTTCGATAGATCAGCTTTAGGCTTCTCTTAGTCTGGATGATGCTGGGGATTCTGGGTTGATTCTGAGTCCCATAAAAATTTGGGTCATTTTGGGGTAGACTCTGGGTAATCTGATCAGATCTGTCATGTAGATATTTTAATCTTGAGGGTTCATTCAGTTAGATCCAATAGTGTCTTAAGAAGGTCAAGGCTACCTATCCAGACATTCAGTGTCTATTTTCCATGGATAGAGGATCTATCTTATAAACACAGTTTGCAATTTTCATCCCAACCAAATTAGAAACTATGAATTTCATAAGGAATCTTAGGCAGGGTAGGGTCAAACACGCACAAATCCATTCCCACCACCAGAAGATGTAACTCAACCTGTGTGGTCTTTGAGGGACAGCATACCTGAGTCTTAGAACAGCAAAGAGCAGATACATAATTGGTGTTGACAGAAAAGCTCTGCCAACAGACCCCAGTGAATTCTGTAGCTCTATAGCTAAATATAATAATAAAACTGGGGTGCAGAGAGTGCTGCTTTTCATCTGGGTTTCCCTACCCTCTCATTCCCAAGACTCTCAGAAGTCGCAGGGAAGGAAGGGTGTTCACCGCAGAACAGAAATCCTTTCTCTTTCCGTTACCTCTCCGGAGAACGCCAGAATGCCGTGGAGCTGGCAGCCGTCCTAAGAATGCTCTGAAGAGTGGGCTGGTTAACCGTAGCATTTTCACTGCAGGCAGACTCGGTTGCCTTGGTGAAGTCCCTGCGCATCTGAAGAGCGGCTCATCTGTTCCCGGCTGGGGATCACTTGTGCTCGCCCAGGCTTGGCCCCCACAAGAACCCTGGAAAGCTGGCGAGCTGGTGCCAGCTGAACTGTGAACCTTTAAGAATAAGCAAATAAGACCGTTTTACTCATTACACTTCTAGGAGGACTGATGCCGGGAGGAAAAGTGGTTGGAGAAGAGATCTGGGGCCGGGGGCTGTGGCAGGAATGGCAAGTTGAGGAGAAGGAGGAGGGAAAAGGAGGGAGGGACAAAGCGGTGACAAAGCAGTGAGGCAACTCGAGCTAACAGAGTGTGAGATTCTTAGCAGTTGTCTTGGGTGAGAAACTTTGGAGACAGTTGTCCAAGAAGGATTTTAAGGATGCATGCTTTATGATATGCTGTGTAAAACCTCTCACCATACTCCTTTAAGAAAAAGTCCCTACAGATTCTGCATTCTGGTCTACCCAGTGGTGGGAGCCAGTAGCCATGTGTGGCTACTGAGCCCTGGCATTGTGGCCGGTCCCAACCGACACGTGCAGGAAGCATAACATACATGTTGGATTTTGAAAACTTAGTGAGAAAAAAAGAATATAAAATATCTATGTCATCGATAACTTTTTTTACACTGAATATATGTTGAAATAGTATTTTTAATATGTTGGGCTAAATGAAGTATATTGTCAAAGTTAATTTTACCTATTTCTTTTTACTTTTTCAAAAAACGTGGCTACTAGAAAATTTTACATTACATATGTTGCTCACATTATATTTCTATTGGACAGCATTGCTGTACCTTCTTCAAAGCTTCTGGAATCAGATTTGTGTTTATCTTGGATCGATGGTGGTGGTGCCACAGGTTTGTACAAGCAAACACCTGCACCCACGTATACTGATGGCCAAAATGGGGGGGCGGTCAGATTTAATAAATCTCAGGCCCCTGAAGATGCCTTTATTTGCAGCCTTTGGTAATTCCATGTATGTGCAGAGACCTGCAGATGTTCAGAAAGATTTGGAATCTGGCAGAAATGGTGCCTGCCCTTAAATACATCAAAAAGAGACCAAGTTCCCCTGTAAGACTAGAACTTGTGTTAACAGAGAAAACTCCGGGGGCTAGGATTGGAAACAAAGGGGGTGTCCGAGTAAGGGGTGGAGAGAAGTCATGGTCCTCTCTGTGAGTGTAACCATCCTGGGTCTTCTCTCCGTGAGAATGTCTGAGAGGGAGGGGAAAGAGGAAAAGAAAGGGGGAGGGGACTGGAAGAGAGAGGAGGAACCAGGCACAGCTGAATGAAGAAAAGTGGAGCAAGACGAGACATGGTTCATGTGGTTTCTAATAGATCCTGTGAGCATGAAATAGCTTCAGGAACGACCACTCCAGGGAGGAGAGATCTTCTGTAAAACCACTGCAAGCTAAAGCAAAACACAGATTTCCTAAGTGCTCAGTGGCAGCAGTCTCGAGTTTATTTATTCGAGAAATGGCTTTGAGTGGCCCTAAGTCTTTGTCCAGACAGGACTAGGGAGAAAGGAGCATTTACATAAATGATGAGGTAAAATGGCTCCAGGGGTCCCTGAGGTCTGTAACGCTGGTCCTGGATGTGTCCTTAGCACTCTTCGCCGAAGGTTGCTGTGGCTTATCGGAGGATGTCCCTGGCTGCATCCCTACATGACATGATTATGCTGCATCGTGTATAACTCAACTGTCCAGAGCACAGCTGGGCCCTTCAGTTAATCAGAACAGTGTCCTTTGTTTCCTATTAAGTTTCCTATTAAGAAGACACTCATTCCAAAGAGTTAGTAGAAACACATAAAGCCCATCAACAGAGTTCAGTCTATGATCTGGATCTGAACGAATTCAGTTCAATTCTTACCCTGTAACTCCTGTATCTTTGGGACAGGGCAATGAAAATGAATGTTCTAAATAATGACCCGAGGCATTGCAAGGGTCTGAAGTGCCCCACAAATCATCAAAGAAAGATTAAATTATGTCCTGTACTTACCAAAGCCAAAAAATGAACTAATAACATATCTTAGAAACTATTGCTTCAGGAGCTGAAACAGAAAACACGGTAGTGTTTAACCCCGACTTAACTAGAACATCTAAGTAACCCAAAAGCCCACAAATTAAAACTTTCCAGTTGATTCTTTTTCATATTGATAATGGATATAAGAAGGCCCTACATGTCAGGTATTCTTTGAGGCAAAATTGTTAACAATCATCAGCCTGGCAGACCAGCTGCCCTTGTGTCACCTGGGACTAGTTGGAAATGTAAATTCTCAGCCTCATCTGCTGCACCCCAAAACACTTACTGAGTACAACTGCATTTTAGCAACGTCTCCAGGGGATTCATATGTGCACTGAAGTTTAAGAAGCCCTGGAGTAGGAGTAGGGGAGAAATCAGCCTCTTAGAAAGAAACCCCTTTTCCTTGAACAAGGCTTTTGGGGATACAACTATTTCTTCAGTGCTTATTTTATGTTCTAGGCACTATGCTAAGAACTCTACATGACTTATTTTAACCCTTATGACAGTCCTATGGATTCAGCATTAAAGTTAATCCCATTGTACAGATAAGGAAATTGAGATACAAACTGGTCAAGCAATTTGCACAAACCCCTGCACACTAGCACTAGAACCAGGATTTCCATCTAGGCTGCCAGCTGTTGGCAGGACGTATTTGTTGGGTCTCTCTTCGTTAAGCCATCTACAGGGGGGCAGATAAAGAGTCCTGGGGGTCTCACCCCCATGAGTTTTCTTTATCCCCGGAAAGCCTGCAATTTCAGGCTTGAGATTCCCACACAATCTAGATGGCGGAATGACTTCCCAAAGTTGCTCAATTCGTGGCAGGGCCCGAGGGGAGGGCATTCTGACATTTGGCCTCATGTATTGCAATCAGAAAATACAAGAAGAGCAGAACTAAGATCATAAAATTGATCTGAAATCTTATCTTTCAGAAATAGTATCTGTTAAACTTAGAGGTTTACTCTTTATTTTCCTCCAGCTTTACTGAAGTACAATTGACAAGTAAAAATTATATATATTTAAGATGTACAACATGGTGGTTTGATATACGTATACACTGTGAAACAATTGCCACTATCAAGCTAATTAGCACATCTATCACCTCACTTAGTTATCTTTTTTGTGTGTGTGGTGGGAACACTTAAAAATCTACCCTCTTAGCAAATTTCAAGTACCCAGTAGAGTATTATTAACTATAGTTACCATGCTGTAATTAGATCTCCAGAACTTTTTCATGGAGGTTTACTCTTATGTGACTCAAGATAGCTCAACTGAGGAGGACTTATTTAAAAGTGGGGAGAAGGCCGGGTGCGGTGGCTCAGACCTGTAATCCCACCACTTTGGGAGGCTGAGGGAGGAGGATTGCTAGAGGCCAGGAGTTCAAGACCAGCCTGGGCAACATAGTGAGACCCCATCTCTAAAAAAAGATTTCTTTTTAAGTTGGTAGTGGAGGAAGACAGGAACACCCCTCCTTCTACCCATCAAAATCTCAGATAGCACCCATTCTGTTTCTTTGCTCTCTTCCTCTCTCTCTGCAAGCAAGGTTCACTCTACTTACTCCTTGGCTCGCAGGTGGATGAAAATGGCCACTCCATCCCTGATTTGACAGTATCCTTCAGTTCACATCTCAACAAGCATGCGAGCCTGCAACTTGTATCTTTTATTTCCAATTCTCCAGAAAGAAAGTCCCAGGCTATTAATTGGCTCCTCACACCAATCCACCAACGTCAAGTTGTTATGAAAACAGAGCCAGGAAGCCACCCCTTTTGGTAGGGACTGTGTGTCAGGAATAATTCCAAATAATGGATTGTGGGTTAGGCAGGCATGCCCAAATATGTCTACTACAATTTTTTTTAAATATGAAAATGAGATTATACCTTTTGTAACATTTTTAGCTTAATATTTGGCCAGCATACTTCCTGTCTATAAATGTAATTGTACCTCGTCATTTTTAGTGACAGTGTGGTATCCCTTGTGCTCACCTGCCTCAGTGTGCTCAATGAGTTGTGTTGCTGAATGCTCTTTCCCCCAGCTATTTGCCACTATATTCAATGTCGTTATGAACAATTGCCATAATTCTTCGTGCCCAGCCTTAATTATGTTTTTAGGATAAATTCTTAAAAGCAAAATTGCTAGGTTAATAAGCATGAATATTTTTAAGGGGGCTGGGCGCTGTGGCTCACGTCTGTAATCCTAGCACTCTGAGAGGCTGAGGTGGGCGGATCGTTTGAGCTCAGGACTTCGAGACCAGCCTGAGCAAGAGCAAGACCCTGTCTCTAAGAAAAATAGAAAGAAATTGGCCAAACAACTAAAAATAGAAAAAATTAGCCGGGCATGCTGGCACGTGCCTGTAGTCCCAGCTACTTGGGAGGCTGAGGCAAGAGGATCGCTTGAGCCCAGGAGTTTGAGGTTGCTGTGAGCTAGGCTGACACCACAGCACTCTAGCCTAGGCAAGAGAGTGAGACTCTGTCTCAAAAAATATATATATATATTTTTAAGGCTTTAGAAATACATACCCAAACTCCCTTCCGAAAAGCTGCACAGTTCATACTCCCACCAGCCACGTGGAAAAGTGCCTGCCTTCCCCACACCCTCCCCAGTGCTGGGGATTAC
>CAUYSK010007663.1:0-24951 GCA_963575035.1 Avahi laniger | reverse complement strand
AACTGAATTTTCTAAATAACATCTACATTTTGAAAATAGAGATATTTTATATGCATGATTTCTTAATATTAGCAGTTAATTAGTAAATGGTTATTGTTCTCTTATATGTAGATTGTCAAATAAAAACATACACATACTTGAGCAAGGTAGGTTTTTCCATCTGTTTACATCTTCTATAATTTCTTTTTTTAGTGTTTCATAGTTCTCCCTGTATAAGTCTCGTATGTAAACACTTCTTATAGCTTAGTTAAGGAAAGGGAGCTATGTTGCTTACAGTTACATGCTATTTACAGATTTAGTTACTTGGATTCTCTATATCGTTAGCATAATAGCAAGGCATTAAACGCCAAGTATTCGATCAGTATAATATTTCTAACTATATAACCATTTTCAAAGTGTGGAATCAACAGTGATAATTTTCATAGTTGCCACCGTTGTATTTTCAAATTAACATAGGTTATATATTCTTAAAATTATATATTCTTATAAATTAGATAAGTACATAGCTAGATAGATTATGACACATAGAGAAAGGGTGGGGAGAGAGAGAGGATAGATAGAAACGCACTTTCTCCACTCTGGGAGGCCGAGGCGGGAAGATTACTTGAGCTCAGGAGTTCAAGACCAGCCGAAGCAAGAGCGAAGCCCATTTCTTAAAAAAAAAAAAACACTTTCTCATTGTCAGTGACTTCCATTTGACAAACATGTTGTGTTAATAAATGAATTTTATTCTTTTTTTAAATCATACTTGTCAATGTTCATAACCTGCCAAAGCTCATGGCTTGTATATCATTCGTTAGAGTGCTAGTCACTGCTTCTATAATCAGGTGTACACTTACTAAGAATGTGTGAGGTTGTTTCTTATGTTACAGCTAATTGTGCTTGATATAGCTCTGAAACTTAAATTATAATAAAATATAATAAATATGAGGGAGAGCTGATAATTGTTTCTTCTAAGAAAATTAATCTGAATGCTTTAGAAAGTTATATTACTTAAAACTGCTTTTGAATTAAGTATGCATGAGAGTCCAGGAAAAGTTTAGGAACATAATAGGAAGATTTTGCTTTTAGATGGTTGCCCAGATATTTTTAATATTTTATTTCACTTTTTTTTAAAAATCCATGGAGGGAGGTGGAAAGGGGGAGTTGTTGTTTAATAGAGATAAAGTTTCAGATTTAAAAGGGGAAAAAGTTCTGGAGATCTGTTTCACAAAAATGTAAAAATACTTAGCACTATTGAGCTGTACACTAAAAAAAAATCTTCCAAGCTTGATATCACAAGTGATAGAATTATGAGCATATTTTTCCTGAGAACTATAATTGACTGAACATTGCCCCTTAAAAAAAGAATTGATTCCTATTATCAAAGACTTACACAAAAATAATGTATATTCATGTGTTTTGAGTAAACATAAAACATTAAGCTCATATGGGTGATTATTTTTATGATTTTCTACTTTAACCAACTTGATCGTGTCCTTAAGTAAGCTGTGGTGACTATTATTGTACATAAACACTTGTGGTTATTAAATCTAAGAATGATGTCTTTCTAAACTTTGGTGTTGGGGTTTTCAAATGGCATTTCTTGGATGGAGTCCTGGGAAACTGAGACAGAGCTTTTAATATCACTATTAATATCACAGTGAGGATGAAGGTGGGAGACAGGATGGGGAGCAGACAAGAGAGTGCAAGTCAGAGGGAAGACTCCAGGACCCCAAATCCTGGACTCAAAATTCCTCTTCAATGAAAAAAGCTCTGATTTTGTCTGTTATATACTGGGTTCCAGATGCGAATTCACAAGAAAATAAAACATTCCGTGGGTTTAAAAAGTTTAAAAAGCATAGTTTTAAATGGCAGAAGACAAGGAGAAGAAATTAACTTTTACTATGTGCTTATTATGTGGCAGGAGCTATGCTAGACCTTTTCAAAATGTAGACACTGCTTTTGTTTCATCTTCACAGCAAATTTAAGTGTTATTATTATCAAATTTTACTGAGAGAAAAATATGCCTCAAATACATTTATTAATTCAGGCAAAATCACAATGCTTATAATAAATGTCAGGTATTTGATGAACAAGCCAGTTTCCATGCAGATCTACTCAGTTTTATCATTCTTTACATGTTGCCCTAACGTAAAATTTAACTGTAACTATAATTTAACATATTTTGCCAATTTTCTTCATTATTCTACTCTGATTTTTCAATCATCGGTTCTGAAGAAAATTACAATTATTTTTCAAATCCTTTTTGTTTCAACTTTACCTAGCAGGTGGCTATGTCTCACAGATGTCAACTAAGTATTCGTGTTACAAATTATCACACAGTAATGTATGCATACATGAATATGTTTTCTTGCAACATTAAATGTCATTAACTTTTTATTTTCAAAAAGCATTTAGTATCGGGAAGAAGTAGCAACTCAATTATGACTTTAAATAAATGTGAAAGCAATATTCTGAGGCAGGTTATACAATGTGTCAATGGAAATATTTTAATGAAATGCCCAGGGAAATTCAGAAAAGGAATCACAGACTGATGATTCTCTCATTTGGATTTAGGACTAAGTCTCACTGCATTAATATTTCAATTCTCAGACTCATAAAATAAAGGTATTTAGTGTAAAGAAAAGCATTGGGTAATTTGGGCTTTAGGGCTTTGACACCCCCCATGAAAGATGCAAGCTCAGAAGGGCTTATTAGACCATGTATGATTCTGCACAGTTCATTGTAGTTGAGTTGGTTTCTGTTCTGAAACAAGTTATCTTGAATAAATAAGCTCACAGCAAAGCCAGGAGAAAGAACCTAGGTTTCTACCTAGGAAATCGATTATTTTAGCTAAAGGAAATTCAAATATTCATTTCACCAAAATAAATTTACATAAAAATAAAAACACAAAAATGTTTCTTTACAATTTAGATGTTTTCTGAGCAATAAGGTTGATTACTTTCTTTTGACTCCGTGAAGATGAAGGATTGAGCATAAAAAAAATTTGTTGAAGTCCCTGATACAAATTCCGCGATACTCAGTTATAGCCACACATGCTGTTTTGTCCTAAGAACTCTTATACAAATTATATTTTTGTGAATATATTATCCAGATATGTAACTCTTAGAATTTAATAAGCTTATGATTTTTATCTCTTGGACAGATTACAGAATCACACTTCTGCTTCAAGTTATCTCCACATTTCTATTATCTGATAACTGTCAACTCCCGAATAAAATTTGAAGTAACAAATACAAAAGACACAATGCCACAAAAAATAGTCGCATGACCCTTAAACTTTCTTTACTATATTGCTGTGCAATCAAGGGCAGGATTTTTCTTTGTTCTGATACTTGTTGAATAATGATACAGATATGTGATCTACCACTAGAAAAAGAGGAGGAAAGGGCAATCTCAAATCAATTTTACATTAAAGAATTTTGAGAGTATTGCTTTCCCTTCTGATCCCACATAAGCACCAACAAAAGAACCATTTGTGATGGTGGGGGGAGGTGTTTTAAGAAAAAAAATAGCTTTTTCAAAGCTATTTCATGTTTATTGCTTTAAATGTTGTTTAAAAGCTTTTTAAAAAGCAGCTTTTTTCTTCTCCTTAGGCATCAACAGGGGATAATTGCCTTAGCATGCTTTTAAATAACCCTGTTTAAGACACACAGGAGCATCAAAAGCCGGTGCTTAGAGAACTTTTTACTTAACTGGATTGTGTGGGTGTGGATCTTGGGTCAGCCACAGAACCTCTCTACAAATAATGACATTCTGAATTTTCTTTTAGGATGATTTATTTTATCTTATTTTTTAAATTGTCATACGGTAAAACGGACTTCTTTGTATACACATCTATGAATCTTAACACATGTATAGATTCATGTAACCACTGTCATGATCAGGATACAGACAATTCTATCACCCCAGAAAAAAATCCTTTTGATGTCCCTTTAGAGTCACACCCTTCTCCCTTCAAACTCTGGGAACCACTGATCCGTTCATCACTATATTTTTGCCTCTTCTGAGAATGGCATTCAATGAGTAACATGTTTTGTCTGTGACTAGGAGGATGGCTGACTTGAGAGCTCAAGTGTGCCTTATGACTTTTCATGCACAGATGATAAACTGAGGCAATGAAACCAGCTATGAAATACAAAACTTCTGAGCCATCTGTGGCAATTGTTTACCCAATGTGCTTTAAATTGTATAAGCCAAGCAGTTTGCACATTCCAGAAGGATATATTGGTACCTGGGCAAATCAGAATGGGTGAAGTCCTTCTACAGAGGACGAACATTCAAATTCTGCAATGCTGTGAGTTATGATATCAGGACTAGAAGCACAAATTGTTTTTCTTTCGAATAACTACTGCATTAGTAAGTAGAATAAACTCTTGGGTACTTCTGTCATCCCAAAATTGAACTGGGTCCTGTCTTATGTACAGTAAGTGAGGACACGTTATAGCACCACATAGAGAAGAAAGAAGAAAATCAAGTGGCTTTGTTTTAAAGCTGAAATCTAAATTTCCATCTCCCTTAAATATAATTGACTCTAGGGTTTATTAATTTTATACTTTGTTTCAAGAAAGTTTAAGGAATGATATAAACCTATATTAGGAAAAGATACTTAACTATTTTTAATATAATTAAAGAGCTGTTCAGGTCAATTTAATAGTTTTTTATGACTTGAAAGTTAAAATGTTTTGGAGTCTGTTTGAAACGGCCTTCCAAAACAAATTTAATAGTGTAATAATTTCAACTAGATTGTATGAATTTTAGCATTGTAAAATGTTATGCATTCCCTTTTTTAGATTGTGCTAGGGTGAGCAGATGTTCAACAATTTGAAGTCTGTTTAGAATCTTCCTACCTGCTGGGTTTAATTTCAGAAGCAAGCACCGTTCTTGAAGATAGACAAATGTTATTTGTTCTTTTACCCGTGCACCATGTTGCACTAACTTTCATCATTCTCAGCTCTGTTTATGGCAGGTCATTCCTAGTCTACATAAAATCTAATTGTAATCCTTAGAAGGAATGGGTAAATTTTGCTCCTGTGTCTGTTAAATGAAGTATTACAAAATCATTTGAGATATACAGAAAGTACATATTGATGCATGATTTTTGAGTTGAAAACAAAAACCCATAGATATTCCAACTATGTTAAAGGAATGCAAAGATGTTGTGGAAAATGTTTACTCACGTTTTTTACAGGTTTGTAAAATATCAAATAAAATTATTTTATATTATTAATAATTTTAAATATTGTAGATACAAGAGTATTCTAATTTTAAAAATTTAGATTTTTAAAATAATTTATATGTACATATTCACATTTACAATTACAATGAGTAACGACAGTTTTCCTCCTTCTTGTCCTTATTCTGTTCACTTCGTTGTCTGCATGACCAAATTGTTTGAGCCCTCTAGTACTATGCTGAATAGAAGTAATGATGTTAGATCTCCTTGTTTTATTCTCTTTCTTGGAATGAAAGCATTCAGTATTTGAACATTAATGATTATTTAGGACTTTGCAGACTCCATCATAATAAGGAAGATTCCTTCCATTGATAGTTTGCTAAATGTTATAAACAACAATGAGAACAGTATAATCAAATGATTTTTATTCCTCTATTGCAGTGAGAATTTGACATTTCTCATTTATTCTGTTAATCTTTGAATTGTATGTATTGACTTCAGAATGCTAAATCAACTTTGCATTCCTAGAATGAACCTCACTTATTTGTGATATGTTGTGTTTTACAGATATATATGAAATATACATATATACACACACAGAGAGAATTTTCTTCACAAATATTTTATTTAGAATTTTGTGTTCATATTCATGAATATATTGGTTTGTGATCTGCCTTTCTTACAATGTTCTTGTCAGGTTTGGGTATCAAGGAAATACTAGACTCCTGAAATTATTTAGGAGCATTTCCTCCTTTTCTCTTTAATGGAATAATTGACATGGGAATGGCAATATTTCTTTGTTAAATGCTTGTAAAAGCTCACTGGGCAAATTATGTAGGACTAAAGACTTTTTGTTGATAAGCTGGACTTCATTAAAATTAAAAACTTCTGTTCTTTAAAAGACAATCTCAAGAGAACGAAAATACAAGCCACAAGCTGGGAGAAAATATTTTCAAAAGAGATTATCTGACAAAAGACTTGTTCAACATATACAAAAAACTCTTAAAACTGATCAATAAGACAAAAAATCATCCAATTAAAAAACAGGTAAAAGACCTGAACAGACACCTTACTAAAGAAGACATACTCACCATTAAATTGGTACTAATCGATCAACACTTATGTGCACATATGGAAGTAATATTCATCGGGGAACAGGTAGGTGGGAGAGGGGAAGGGAGATGGGTAAATTCACACCTAATGAGTGCAGTACACACTGTCTGGGGCAGGGGGCATACTTGTAGCTTTGACTTGGGCAGTGCAAAGGCAATTTATGTGACCAAAGCGTTTGTGTCCCAGTAATACTTTGAAATTAAAAAAAAAATTTAAAAAGAAGATATACAGATTGCAAATAAGCATATGGAAAGATGCTCCACATCATATGTCATTAGTAAAATGCAAATTAAAACATCAGTGAAATAACACTACATATCTCTTAGAATGGCCAAAATCCAGAGCACTGACAACACTAAATGCTGGTGAGGATGTGGAGCAACAGGAACTCTCACTCATTGCTGGTGGGAATGCAAAATGGTACAGCCACTTTGGAAGATAGTTTGGCAGTTTCTTACAAAATGAAACATACTCTCATTATATGATCCAGCAATTGCACTCCTTTGTATTTACCCAAAGGTGGTGAAAATTTATGTACGCACAAAATCCTGCATGCAAATGTTCACAGAGGCTTTATTCATAATTGCCAAAAGTCAGAAGCGACCAGGATGGCTTTCAATAGGTGAATAGATAAATAAACTGTGATACATCTAGACAATGGAATATTATTCAGCACTAAAAAGAAATGAGTTATTAAACTATGAGAAGACATAGAAAACCTTAAATGCATATTACTAAGTGAATGAAACCAATTTGAGAAGGCTACATACTGTATGATTCCAACTATATGACATTCTGGAAAAGGCAACACTATGGAAACAGTAAAAGGTTAGTGGTTGCCAGGGGTTTGGGGAGGGAGGGATGAACAGGCAGAGCACAGAGGAATTTTTAGGCAGTAAAACTATTCTGTATGATACTATAGTTGTAGATACATGTCATTACATATTTGTCAATACCTATAGATGTACAACACCAAAAGGAAATCCTAACGTAAACTGTAAGTTTTGCGTGATAATTTTGGATCTACAACAGATTCATCAGTTCTAACACATGCGCCACTCTGATGCAGGATGTTGACAGTGACGAAGGCTGTGCATGTGTAGAGGCAGGGAATGTATGGGTACTCTGCAGTTTCTGCTCAATTTTGCTGTGAACCTAACACTGCTCTAAAAAATAAAGTCTCTTTGAAAGAAAAAAATGATACATTTTGGGATTTAGAATATTACTGCATATTTTATGATACTATGAAATTATATTAATTATTTTAGACTTGATAATACTGTTGTGATTGTTTATAAAACCTGAAAGTCATTTCTTTAATCGAGAAATATAATATTTCTGTCTGTTGGTCACACTGTAAAATGCTCTGAAATATTTCCCTTCATACCCTATTTCTCTTAATATCTTTTACTTATTTAATTTCCAGAGAATCTTTATGCATGAGTACACAAGGACATGCATCTCCTTATATGTTATTACTGTCTGAGGTGGGCATTTAATTCATTTTTTAATACAATGAAAAAGGTACTGCTGACAGTATATGACACAAACAAGGTGGAGAAAATGGTAGAAAATACAGATTTAAATAGTTCACTTTTGTCTGTTATCTGTAATAATGTCTTCCTTTTTTTTAAATATATATTTATTTCCTGAGGATTCTTTTACATTTCACATGTTTCAAGGTTTCATCATTTTCATGGACGATAAATACGTGTTTGATTCAGTTCTCTGCTGTAATGGATATTAATGCCAGTGTATATTCATCCTCTGAAGAATATATATCTATATTCTAGGAGGAATTAGTTAATCTGCTTCCATTTTCTCATAAATATCTAAACATTGTGATGTCTAATTATAAAGTATCATGTATTTCTCAAAATTATAATGATTCTTGAGAAATCTAACATATAAGAAAATCTCTTTGCATGTGGAAGAGTTCATGTTCTCCTCTTCTCTGGCTATGAAGGATACTGTACAAGGTTCCAGAATGTTCTCCTGGCACATGCCATTGTTTGTGTCTACTCCTGCAACTGTCCAGCCAAAAGAAATAGCTCATTATCTACATTCTTGTTTAGATATTTATTTTTCATATCTGAAAGAGAGATACTTTCTTCTTTTTATTTTATGTTTATTTAAAAAACTAAGGTCAGGACGGGGCTCTGTAATTTGCTCCAGCTGTCATATGCTGTCATAGACATACAATTTATAAGTCCCAGGGCTGGTGTTTAGCTGTGATAAAACCTAGTTTTGAAAAATAAAGATATTGAACTCTAATTTTTACCCAGGTTTCAGTGTCAAGGACCCTAATATACTTATAACATGAAAACCTCTTTTCTCATATTAAGATTCCGTAACCTCAATCAGTAGGTGAGAGAAAAAACAAAGCTCAGTGTTTGTGTCAACCCATCTCTTTGTCATGAAACATCTAGACTAGTATAAGGAACTAAAATTTTAGCCAATCCAAACTAAAGTATTAAAATTATAAGTCTGAGTTATTTTCTCTCATTCTAATAGTTCAGATAACCTAGTTTGAAATCAAAATATAAAAACCTTCAACAAACTGGTAGGATATAAAAAGAGAGCATCCATTTGAAAGTTAGGAACTTTCTCCATTAAGTGGAATTAAAATTGTGCTGGCCAGGCGCAGTGGCTCACACCTGGAATCCCAGCAGCTCAAGAGGCTGAGGCAGGAGGATCGCTTGAGTCCAGGAGTTCAAGGTGCACTGAGCTATGATCAGGTCACTGCAGTCTAGCCTGGGCAACCAAGCAAGATTCCATCTCTAACATACATACATACATAAGATTGTGTTATTGAAACTTCAAAGAAGGAAATGTAATTTCAGCACACATTGAAGTCTACATTAAATGTACTTACACACTCACATTCATATAGATAAGAGTAATTAGTTTTCTAATACATGTAACCATTCCTGACCTAATTTTCTTACCTTTGCCCCTGCTTACCACTCTCCACCTCACCTGAGTTTCAAGTCTATCATTTTACATGCCATTATCATTTATCTTAAATACATTTGTCTTGGTGGTTCTCTGCCAGAAACATACTTCTTCCCTATTATCACAGTAAGTTCCTTCTCACCATTTACACCATAACCCAATGATCACCTTTCAAAAACATTTCATTCTGTCAACAACAGTTCCCTTCTACCACTACGGTTATTATTTTAAATAGTTTTATTTACTTAAAAGCAGTGATAATTTTCACATATGATTTTATCTACTTATTATATATGTATTGTATGTTCATTAACACAAAATGTAAATTTCAGGACAGCAAGGGTCCAGTTTATATGGTGCTTTGCCTCTAACTCAGAACACTTCCCACTGACAAGAAAATAGTAAATACAGAGTAAATACGTTTTCAATTATTAAAAAAAATTATAAACCTAGTACAGAAGATTTAATGAAGGTCACATAAGATAATGTAAGTTTTTTAACTTTACTAAAGAAAAATTAAAGTTACAGCTGGAAGGTGGGAGTTACTGAGGAGAATGAGGGAGTTATAGGGCCAATAATAATACCTCTTAAGAGAGGACATCAAGGAGTGAGGACTCCTGGAATGGGGGTGTGAAGAACTCAGCAAAACCTACTCCAGGAAAGTCACCAAACAAACAACAAACAAAAAACAGCAACAATAACCAAAACAAAAAGTCAGTGGGTGGGATGGAGCAGTAAGAATCCAGAGATGTTGTGATGTATAACCTAACATGTCCAGTTTTAAAAAGAAAATTACCTGATATTGCAAACAAACAGGAAAGTGTGACCCATATTCAGGAAAGTAGTAATCTATGCAAACACTCTCTGAGGGAGCACAGATCAAAGGTTGCAATCAGACACAGGTTGCAAAGAAGCTATAATAAAAATGTTCAAAGAATGAAGGGAAACCATGTTTAAACAATGAAAAGAAAGTATGGTGACAATATTCAGTAAATAGAGAATATCAATAAAAAGAAATAAAAAAGAATGAAATAGAAACTCTGAAGTTGTAAATTACAACAAATGAGAAACAAATAAAATTTTTTTTAAAAATCACCAACGTGTCATCAACAGCAGATTTAAGCTGGCAGAAAGAAGAATTACTGAACTTGAAGATAATATCAGTAGAAATTATGCTTTCTGAAGAAAACGAGGAAAAAAGAAAAACAACAGAGCCTCAGAGACCAGTGTGACACAATCCATCATCCCAGCACAGGCATAATGGAGTAGCGTAAGGAGAGTAGAGAGAGAAAGGGGAAGAAAAAATATTTGAAGAAATAATGGCCCAAAACTTCCTAAATTTGATTTAAAACATTAATATATACACCCAAAAAGATCAATGAATTCCCAAGTAGGATAAACACAAATGAAATCCATATCTAAACACATAATAGCTGTTGTGTGTTGAATCATGTCCCCAAAAATAATACATTGAAGGCCTGACCCTTGGTACTACACAATATGACCTTATTTGGAAATAGGATTTTTTAGGATTTAATCATGTTAAGGTGAGGTCATGCTGGATTATGGTGGGTCTTAATCTGATGACTAATGTTAATATAAGATAAGAAAATTTTGGGCATAGACCATGTGATGAAGGCATAGATGAAGCTGCAAATCGAGGAACGCCAAGGGTTGCCAGCAACCACCAGAAACTACAAAGAAGCAAGGAAAAAGCCTCCTAGAGCTTTCGACAGAACATTGTCCTGATGACACCTTGGTTTCAGACTTTTAACCTCCAATACTGCTGCGAGACAATACATTTTTGTTGTTTTTAAGCCACACAGTTTATAGTAATTCAATAGACCCAAACATATATGAGATAAAAAGATACTCTTTTTCAATCAATGGAGCTGGTACAATTTAATATCTCCATGCGAAAAAAAAAAAAAAAACCTTCAATCCATGTCTCTTGCAGTATA
This sequence comes from Avahi laniger, assembly GCA_963575035.1. Taxonomy (NCBI): domain Eukaryota; kingdom Metazoa; phylum Chordata; class Mammalia; order Primates; family Indriidae; genus Avahi; species Avahi laniger. The sequence goes on along the minus strand of CAUYSK010007663.1, from coordinate 13,743 downwards.
CGAAATTACTAAAAACGTAGTTTATAAATATAAAAGAATGATCCATAAAAGAACAAAAAACTATAAATTGAAATCCATGAAAACTTAAACTTTTACTCATTGAATGACACTATTAAGAAAATGAAAAGATAAGCCACATATAAAGAAAAAATATTTACAAGCTGTATATTTAATAAAAGATTTGTATCTAGATTATATAAAAAATTCTCAAAAGTCAATAATAACAAAACAAAAAAATGGCAGAATTTTAGACACTTCACCAGAGAAAACAAATAATCACATGAAAATATGGTCATTAGTCACCAGGATAATCCAAAATTAAACCACAATAAGACACAATTACATACCCATTAGAATGACTAAAATTAAAAATACTCATCATAGCAATTGTTAGGGAGAAGTAGAGAAACTGAAACTCTAACATACTACTGGTGGAAATATAATATGGCACAATCAGTTTGGAAAACAATTTGGCAACTTAAAGAGTTAAATATATGCCTACCGTACAATTTGGGCATTCCATTTCTGTGTTTCGTTTTTTTCTCGGAGAAAGCAAGCACTGGTCCATATTAAGATGTGGACTTAAGCAGTTATGGCAGTTTTATGTATAATAGCCTGAAACAGAAAACAACCCAATGTCAATCAACGGGTGAATGGATAATAAAATGTTGGTGTATCCCTGCAATAGAGTGCTGCTGAGCATTTTAAAGTATGAACTACTGATACATACAATATGGATAAATATCAAAATAATCAAGGAAAGTGAAAGAAGCCATACAAAAAAAGAGTACCTATAGTATGATCCCTTCATATGAACCTCTAGAACAGAGGTTGGCAAACTTTTCTGTAAAGTGAAAGATAGTAAATATTTTAGGCTCTGCAAGCCCTGAAGTCCATCCTAACTGCTTTTGTAAGGTGAAAGCAACCATACAGGATAGGTAATCAAATGAGTGTGTCTGTGTTCCAGTAAAATGTTGTTTACAGAAACAGGTGGTTGGGCTAAATTTGACCAACAGGCCATTGTTTGCTAATCATTGCTCTGAAAAATGTGAACTAATCTAATCTACCGTGACATAAAACAGATGAGTGGGTGTGGGGATGGAAAAGGGGCAGGAAGGAGGGATTGCAAAAGAGCATTAGGGAACTTTCAGGGGTGACAGAAATGGTAATTACCTTGATTGTGGTGATTGTTTCACAGGTGCATACATATATTAAAATCTAACAAATTGTGAATTTTAAATATGTTCAGTTAATTATAGGTCAATCATACCCAAAGAAAGCTATTAAAAATCAATTAATGCATTTTACCATATTACCAGAATAAATTAGAACAACCATATGATCATATTAATAGATGCATAAAATTTTTTCAAATTTGACATCCCCTTATGATATATGACACCTAACATTTGACAAATAGTATATATTCCATAAAAGTGGTTTTTAATATGGGAGGCAGGGGCATAATGGAAAAGTATAATGGCTATTGTTCAAGTCCAAACTAAGCTATTTACTAACCATGTAAATTAGGGCCAATAACATTAATAGTTACCTCATTGGCCTAATTACCATAACCAATAAAATATCTTACATAAAGCATGTTGTAGAACTTCTGACTTTGAGTGGGTAGCTGTTATTATTGCTGTGGTTTTCTAAATTTAACATTTTAAAAATCCATACAGAGCCTGACATGCAGTACCCAGTAGACTTACCAATAATTAATAATAATGAGTTGGTTACAATTTGAAACTATTTATTATGTCAACTTTCAATCATACACTTAAAGGAGAAAAAATAAGATGATGAATTTTTGTGCACTCAAACACCATTTTCATAATAATTATTTTACCATTCTTTATCATCTGTGTTCTCTCTCCTTTTTTTTTTTTTTTTTTTGGCTGGAGTAAGTCAACATAAATTCCAGACATCATAGCATTTTACCTATAAATACTTAAATATGTCTGAGATGGATTTTTTTTTAGTGAAAGACTTTTATCTGTTAGGTTCTTATATTCATTTGCTGGTGGCTTAAAGAACACAAATTTTTCTCAGAATTTTGGAAGCGAAAAGTGTGCAATCAAGGCAGGGTTGTCTCTTCTGAGGCCTCTCCCGTTGGCTTATACATGGCCATCTTCCCCCTGTGTCTTCAAGTGGTCGGCTCTCTGTGTGTCTGTGTCCTCTCTCCTCTTCTTTAAGCACACCAGTCAGACTGAATTAGAGTCCACTCTAAGGACTGCGTTTTAACTACCTCTCTTTAAAGACCCTATCTCCAATTACAGTCACATTTTGAGGAACTAGGGAGTGGAACTTCAACATATGAATTTTGCGGGACACGATTCAGGCCGTCACAGACCTATACAATGATAGAGAATTGGGACAGCCAGGGAAAAGGTTGGCTCTTATCTTCCTGTACAGCCACCAGCTCCTGTACCTTGTGATCACCACAGTGTTTATACCAAAGCCACACTCTCTGAGCTGCTCTCAGCCAATAATGGGGCACAGTGGGGACACCAGAACCAGGCCATTTTAACCCTATGTCGATCTTCTCTAATGGGCAATAACTGCTCTGGGTCTCCTCCACATCCTGGTTGAGACCTTCTCAGGGCTGCCCCACTGCATGAGGTTCCTCCTAAAACCCATGCTTTCTTCCTTTTCTTTCCTTTCTCTGTTCACAAGTGTAAGACCTATCTCATTGCCTAAAAACTCTCCCTACCTACTCCTGGTCCTTTCGCCTTTTTCTTATTCAGATGTCTTCCCCAGTAAACCTTGTACACCTGTAATTCTATCTTGCTGTCTGATTCTTGGACACAAGATGTATGCTAATAGCAATGTTAAAAATCTATAAGAAAGCAATTAAGCAATTAAATGGTGATGATGAGAGTCAGTTTTTCTCACTGTTGAAGAAAAAGGTTGGAGATAAGGTAAGAAGTCTAGAATGATTCATGTGATAATGGATTATAGTTTTTAGAGACATCAAGTAAAACATATTTATCTTGCTGTAGATTCAAGCGGTTACGTATAAAATATTTATAATTATGTTTCTACACTCAGGTTAGTATACATGCATGTATTTCCTTGCTTTCTTAGTGGAGGAGGCCCAGAAAATGGACACTCCAGTAGCCATGAGCACACCCATCACTCAGATCTTGGTATCTACTGTCATTCTTCAATAAAAAGCATAAGGCTCTGTCCATAACATTTTTATTTTTGCTTTACCAAAGTGTGATCATAGGAGATACTATTTTAATGGCAACATGACAGGCCATTACCAGATGCAAAACATTTGCTAATTTAACAGATGAAATAGTATCTAGTTATTATGAACAGAGCAAAGGCTAGAAGGAAATATCAACATGCTAGTAGCAGTTGTGCATAGACATTGAGCCTATCTTTTTTCCTTCCTGGATTGTTTTCCACATTTTTTCATAGGAAATAGGTGTCAAAATACCATGTTGCCCTTCTACAGTTAAAGACAAGGAATGTATTCACATAAACTGAGAAAGGGAAAACAAAAGTGAAGAGAAAAGCATTATTTCATTATCCTTAAACTATCTTTAAAAATAAACAAATAAATAGAAGCAGGGCTTCTTGAAGAAATGGTTGATTCCAGTACTAAGGCAGGACATCTACGAGACGAGCCTGGCACATCTCGTAGTGCCAGACAGTCAGGGAGTGCTAAACCAAACAATGAAACAAAACCAAGTAAACAAACAAAAAAATACTCTCACACACCATGACACAAATATGTCAAAGGGAATTAAGAGCAAGACACATATGTTGAAGGGAATTACATGGTTCCCAAAGCTGGCATAACTTCAGCAACAAACTAAAGTTTTATTGGATTATAACACAAGGTAAAAACTAATGATGAGTCTATATTGATATAATTACATGATTGAATAAAAAACTAATTGGGTTAGTAGGAAAGAAATCTCCTGAGCAGAAGAATTCTGAATAATCCATGAAGATACTCCACACTCAGGGAGGTGGAACACAACTCCCTACTCCGGAAGTATAAGTTTCTTCCTAAGAGCACGGTATGGAATGGAGGGGGGTGGTAAGTACCTTACGGTGGAGAAACTGACAAACACTACCTTAGTCAAGTGATTAACATCAAGTGTGATGTCATGTTCATAGTATGTACCCTTGATATGATGTGATAAAACTAGCACTTTGCTTCTATGATTATCCTTTCAAAACCTCATAACCTAAGCCTAATCACAAGAAAAAGACCAAAACAATCCCAAATGAGAACAAAATACCTGACCAGTAGTCTTCAGGACTACCAAGGTCATCAAAAACTTGCAAAGTCTGAGAAACTGTCATAGACAAGGGGATCCTAAGGAAACATGAGAAATAAATGTAATGTGGTATCCTGAATGGTATCCTGGAACAGAAAAAAAGATATCAGGTAAAGACTAAGGAAATTTGAATAAAATATGGACTTTAAATAATGTATCAATGTTGGTTCATTACTTATAATAATTGTACCATACCAATGTAAGTTGTTAATAATAAGGGCAATTAGGTGTGGGGTATATGGAAACTGTCTGCTCTGTTTAACAATTTTTCTGTAAATCTATAACTGTTCTAAAACAAAAAGTTTATTTAAAATCTGAAAAAAGTCTGTAAGTCCAATGCCATGTGGATTTTGATTGCAACAACTAATATTTATCTAGCACTTTCCAGGCTCCAAAGCACTTTCTACTGCATTAACTCATTGAATGATAAATCCATTACCTTCCAGGATTTTATGATGAGATCATGTCGTAAAGCCTGTCTAAAAAGCACATTAATAAAACATGTAACTGTCATTAGTTCAATAAAATCATGTTCTGCTCAGGGAAAAAAAAAGCAGAATCGTAAAGGACCCGAATTTACCAGCACAGCTTTTAATTTCTGGCAAATTTCACATCTTTGCTCTGTGTGTCAAGCTTGTTCTGGGCATGTTGGGTTTCTATTTTGCAGTTCTCCAGTGATGTTAACAGCAGTTGTGAATACTTAATGAAATTCATCATGCATTTGCAACAAATTGCTCACCTCTCTCAACCCCAGAGAGCAATGTGGAAGTAGAAGAAAAAGAGTTGGCGATGAATTCTCTCCCTCTTCACCAGAACAGAAGGAGATTGGTGACAGACGGGCGCCTGCCAGAGATCCGACAAGCACTCAGGTGTCTCAGAACCGCTCTGTTCCATATGGGCCTTTTTGTCCATCCTTCTCTCCAGTCTCATTCCCCCTGTCATGCCGCTTGTCCCCTCCTTCCCTCTGTTTTGTTAATGCATCACTTTCCCCTCTCCTCTTCATTGCTTTAGGCCTGTGGTCCCCAACCCCTGGGCAGCCTACCAGTACTGGTCAATGGCCTGTTAGGAACCAGGCCACACAGCAAGAGGTGAATGGTGGGCAAGCCAGAGAAGCTTCATCTGTATTTACAGCCGCTCCCCATCACTCGCATCATGGCATAAGCTCCACCTCCTGTCAGATCAGCAGTGGCATTAGATTCTCATAGGAATGTGAACTCTACTGTAAACTGTGCATGCAAGGGATCCTAGGTTGTGTGCTCCTTATGAGAATCTAATGCCTGATGATCTGAGGTAGAGCTGAGGCAGTGATTCTAGCACCAGGGAGTGACTGCAAATACCGATTATCACTATAAGAGAGGTTTGACAATAAATGCAATGTGCTTGGATCATCCCAAAACCAACCTCCTCCCACCCTCCATCGTGGAAAAATCGTGAAATCGGTCCCTGGTACCCAAAAGGTCGGGGACCACTGCTTTAGGCCAATCAGGAAAACACAGAAAAATCCCACATCTTACTGATGCCTGTATGTCATGCTCAGGAAAAAAAAATAGGTGGCTAACTGTAGATTAGAGTATGAAAATACACTTCTCTGTTCTCACAAGTGCCCCAAAGCACTTATTTACTTTAACATGCCAAACTTCTCATTTCCTTATTTCATTTTCCCTTGAACACATAACAATCAAGCAGGAACCAAATATAGGGACAATACTGAAGTAGAGGATGCCCTACCACCTAAAACACAAGTAAGCATTTTGATGGGCATTTCATGTAAATGATGTGTTTCTTGACTATAACTCATCATAAAGCTATAATATACAAACTTTATAAAAATTCTTCACAAAAATTCCAAGCACTATTGACAATAAGAGAGTTCGGGGTGTAGAGGTTGAGTTAAGGTCCTGTCACATGCTGGCCATGTGACCTTAGACTTTCACAACCTCTATTTTCTTCTTTGTAAAATTAAGATATTAACAGCATCACCTCAAGGGATCATAAAATGTAAAGGCAATGATGTTTTAGAATAAGTATTTAATGAATAATAGAGGAGAAAAAATACAATTTGGGATGAGAGTAACATGTGCTACATTGACTGTTGTTTCTAGGTCCACACTGCATAAAAATAACAGAAATTCATCTTGATCTCAGGATAGTGTTAGGTAAGGATGAGAGTAAGCACGTAGCAGGACAGGCAATAGGGGGATGTGGTCAAGGGCCAAGGGTCAGGACCAATAGAAACAGAGAAATGAAACCCCAACAGCAAGTACTTGAGGTTTAGGGCCTTTCCCGACCAGGAGCATGCACAGAAGCTAGGAGCTTATGACCAAAGCTAATCTTTCCCTCATTAACACAGTAAAACTCACACCCCCTAGAGCCATGACAGCTCTGGAGCCAACCATACAAGGACAGAAAATGGGAGGGTACATGATTCTGGGAATCTCCACCCACTTCACCTAAAAGACATGAATATTCCACCCCCAGCTTAACATATTATTAGGGATTAGCATAAAGGACAGACCCTAATCCTGGGATGATGCTGTTTCTTACTGGAGCCATCTGCTCTCTACTGACCTTGAGAGTTTTCTGTACTCTTGTCTTTAAACTCAGGTCGTCTCCACTCACCGGGACAGACCTGTTCCTCTCTCTGGAACTTACTTTCGCTTTGCGGTAAAAGCTGCTTCTGTGGAAGTGCTTCGTGTCTATCATCACTCCATCACACTGGCCCTGCTTGCAATTCTTCCAAGCAATGAGCCAGAGAACCAGGACAACACCTCTCAAAAACCATACCTAACAATAGCACATGCCAGATTTTGAACTATGGTATCCTTTTGAAATAAATATTGAATATGAGCTTACAGAAATTATGTAACATGGTATTCATAAACAGAGCACAGACAAGTCACATATCACAAATATCTAGCCCTAAATCTGGCACTTACTTTTGCAAAAGCAAACACTAATGAAATATATATGTGACTTAGAAATAGACATTACCATTGTTCAGACAGTTCTTTGAAAGAAAATCATTATTTTTTTAATCTTTTTAAATCAACCACTTGGCAATATTCTTAACATGTAAGGTTTCTATATATTTTGAATAAATTATAAATATATTAAAATTTTACATGATATTTAGAAGGAACATCCAGTGATATGTTATCTCATGTAATATATAAATGGGATAATACTAACTTTTATGTTCCTTATATGAAGAAAAATTTTAAAACCTATTTTGACCATATCGAAGCAGTTTCTTGGATAGCTGTGCCAGCTGCAATCAGGGGGCCACCCCACCAACACAAAAAAATTTAGAAAAGATCATTTCCATCTTTCAAAGCATTTGATTTCAATTCTGCTTTACAGTTCAAGTTGCTTCGAGGCGTATATGCCAATTGAGCAGACACAATTCAGTGGTGGGAAAGAACTGTTAATTGAAATTGTTGTACATCTTTTCTTTTCTCAAGGAATTATAAAGTTTGGAGCAAGAGTACTAATGCCAGGATAAGGTAGGATGTTTACAAAAATACAAGAAAGGGGAACACAGAATCTAAGACAATGGGCTAGCTTCCTTCATCCTGCTTTTACACATTAGATACTAATCTAATAGCATTTTAGATGCTCTTCTTCAAAGGAGTAAGGTGATATTTTCATACTCCTTGAACTCAGAGTGGCACTTAGAGGGAGAGAAGTGAATATATTATATTAGCAAATAGTATTATTTCTCAAACAGAATAGAAAAGACTCTTATCCAATATTTAATTGGTATGATGAAAAAATGTGAGCTTTTTAAATCTTTTTTGATACTATAGGATAAATATTCAGATAGTGACTAGTCCTGGTGATAAATAAGACATTAGTTGTCTATCCTCTTATTTTTCTCCAACATGAAAGCAGTTGTTAAATTCCTTACACCAACAAATGAGATGGTACCAATGCTGTGCTCAACTTTTTAATATGGAGACAATTCATCAGTAGAATTTGTCACTCTTCAGGCAACAACAGAACTTCACGGCCTTTATTGAATGACAAGTCACATGGTGCATGATATCTATGACTCAGCTCACAGGCACAGCTTCCTGAATGTACAAAATTGAAAATTACAAAGAGAATGACTAGTTCATGGAGAAGCCTTCAGCAAGTCAATAAACTGAAAGCTGGAAAAGAAGTCACAGGAAAAGCCATTCTAATGCAGAGTTCCAAATTCAATGGGGATGTGGCTTTTTGACCTGCAACCAACAAAGACTGAAACGTTATTCATTTTTCCCACATTTTTATGTAAATTTAATTTTCATGAAATTGTTGACTTGCTAACCCTAGAGACTGGTGATGTCTCTATTAATCTACAGAATGAGTCTTAATGGTGAACTCTTAAAACAAGCACTTTTTCATTCCCTTAATGCCTCTCTTTCCATGCAAAACAGTACCCTGTGCCCCTCTTGAACCATATTTACTGGTAGAAAATGAAGAGAAATATGAATGTTTCGTACTTGCTCCCCCTACCCCCAAAGGAATGAGTGAATGATCCTTAAAAGCCAGATAATTACTCCCTAAACATGTGATGAAAACAACAGAAAATCTAAAAGTCTATTCTTTCTCATGAAACAAGAGTAAAGAAACTACCCAAAATAGAGATTGGCAGAGATTGGCAGAAAACCAGGAATGAAAAGTAATTGAAAGAGTTATAATGTAAGAATGCCTTGAGCTTGGCTTGGTTATTTTTCACTTTTATAAAATTGGACGTTACATTTTTCAAATGTTTTTTGAGTTTTCTAAATGTCATGGAAGAAAGCAGTAACTGCTCTTAGTTCTCATTAAAGTTTCTTTAATTCACACATGGATTTGTGAAAGAAATTGATTTCTGCTATCAGTTATGTTGGACCAACTCTCCCACGGAGAACAACTGTAATAGCCAGATACATTTTTAAAAGTCTGTTTGAAGCCATCAGAGAGCTATCAAATCAGTGAGGACTCAAAGGGTCAAGAATCCGGGGAGAAAAGAAGAGCAGAGAACTAAATTTGATCTTTAGAAGTGCTCTTACCCCTAAGGCATTTTCTAATTCCCAGTGACCAAGAGGCTAAGAAAAAAATGGTAGCTGCAAATCCATCTTAGTTTGGGTTTCTCCAGAAGCAGACCCTGAGAGAAAAATCTTAGTGCAAACAGTTCATTTGGGAGATGCAAGGAACACCAGGAGGGAAGTGTGAACTGATACGGGGCTGGGAGGCAGCCAATAAGGGGTACTCTGTGAAGAAAGATATAGAGGGAGCAAATACGAAACATTCATATTTCTCTTCATTTTCTACCAGTAAATATGGTTCAAGAGGGGCACAGGGTAGTATTTTGCATGGAAAGAGAGGTATTAAGGGAATGAAAAGATACAGCTTAACCCCGGAGGAACTCCAAAAAATGGTGTAAAGCACATACCTCAGATACCTCTCACCCAAGGGTTGAGGATGGTGGAGTATTTGTACACTCTTTCCTATTAGGCATTGGTTAAGGAATATTCCTTAGTGTGTTAATTAATCCCACAGCACTTCCATCCTTCTATGGGTATAGGTAGAGTAGCCTTCTACAGTGAGTCACCGAGCATAAAGATAAGATACTGGCAGTTGTCAACTGTCTGGCACACATAGATACATAAGATCTAGGGTGTTTGAGAGCGTATGGACAGTGTCTGCTACAGTCAGCCCTTTGTCATGCTCAACACAACTCACACCCCAAGTTAAGTTTGCTCTATCCTGTCACCACGTATTCAAGATTAAATCCTTTTTTTTTTTTTACATCAACATATACAATAGGAGATTCAGTGGCATTAGAGGCACGCCACATTGCTGTTTTATCCAAAGTTTGAAACAATAGTATCTCTTCTATCATTCAATGGAGACTCTCCTTTTAATCGGTTGCTCTTCTAATGATCTGAGATAAACCAGATCTGTATCCTTGAGGGCTGTGAGCCCCTAGTAACCATGCTTTTGTCAGGCTTTGCTTTCTGCTATTGCCCATTGCTGCTTAATCACTGGATATGGAAACACAGTGAACCTCCCTGCTCTCATTATGTAGCTGCAACTCTACATCCTCATGATAATAACAATCAATTTCCATTGATAGGACAGTAGCTTTCAAAATGTCTTTGTACTCCCATGTGAAAACCCAGAATGACTAGGAGAAAGCTGTAATTTTAGCTTTTGTGCAACTCTTGCTGGGTAGCCTGGTGGGAGCATTTCTGTCCTTGGAACTGAAGCACAAATTTCTCAAGTGGGTCATTGGGAATAATGGCAAAAGAGACTGCTCCAACTGCCACTCTTGGTCCTACACCTTGAGGGTCACCATGATATTTCAGAGAGTCTGTGGGGTCACCACTATTTTCATGATAATACTAACGTGTTATTTGCTTTTATCACTGTGTTGACAATTGCACAGACACAATAGTGATTGGTGCTGTTGCTTGGTTAAAACTATGGTAGTTACTCGTAATCTGCCATGATCTATCTGGTATTTTCAGGACCCACACTAGTTAACTGAATGGAGTTATGATAGGGACCACAAAGCCTGCATCCTTTAGGTCTATGGGCTGGCACTAAATCTGCCATTTCCCTCACGAACATTATGTCTTCTCATTTAGTATCTTGACCGGGGAGGAATTTTAGGGGCTTCCACCTGTCTATTGTTAACATTTGATTCTTTCTCCATAAATCAAGTATCTAATGTGAGACTTCTACCAAACAATAAATACATGTATCTTGATTATGTAATGAGGGACTAGAGGACTCAGGGAGCATGGATGAAACCACTGGACTCACTGTGAGTCAGACTTGGAACAGGACTCCATTCATCCCCTTACCTCCATATTTCCCTTGCTATATAAATCCTAACAAAAGGACTTTTTTAGTCTCCTGGGATTAAAGTAATCTCAGACCCTGTGATGAGGATTTAAGCACAATTGGTTTACTCAGGAAGAAAAAAGGAACACTAACATGGAGAAAGCAGTGCAGAGAAGGGAAGATACATTATTAAACTAGCTAATCCCATGGGGGAAGCTCAGGGCAAAAAATGGTGTAAAACACAAGATCCAAGATTATTGGGGAAACTATTAGATTTATACAGTAGTTCCCCTCATCCATGGAGGATACGTTCCAAGACCCCCAGTGGATGCCTGAAACTGTGGCATGTTTACTGTTTTTTCCTACACATACACACACCTATGATAAAGTTTAATTTATAAATTAGGCTCAGAAAGAGATTAACGACAATAACTAATAATAAAATAGAACAATTATAACAATATGCCAGCATCACCACTCTTGCACTTTGGGGCTATTCTTAAGTAAAATAAAGGTTACTTTAACATAAGCACCACATATCCTGACAATCAAATCTGATCATGAAGATAGTTACTGCGCGACTAATGTGCAGGTAATGTCTACAAGGTGGATATGCTGGACAAACAGATGATTAGCATCCTGGGTGGGATGGAATAGGACAGCACAAGATTTCATCACACTTCTCAAAATAATGTGCAACTAACTTAAAATGTATGAATTATTTATGTCTGGAATTTTCCGTTTAATATTTTCAGACCACAGTGAATTGCGGGTAACTGAAACTATGTAAAGCAAAACCATGGATAAGGGAAGACTACTGTTACTTAAGACATGTTTGGAGGATTTTTAATTCCTGAGCATTTTGAGCACTACCATATGAACAAACAGTCTTCCAGAAAAATCCATCAGGCACATGTATGTAGATCCAGCCTGTTAATGAAGAAAGGTCTGACAGATATAGATAAAGGCCTGACAACGTCAGCTACAGAATCTGAGAGGACGAGCAGAGCTTTCCACATTTTCGAGGAACCAGGAAATTCAACACCCACCCAAGGTGTAAATCTTTAAATCAGTGAGTGAAAAAAAGACATGTTACCCTCAAAGGAACAGCCACAAAGCTGATAGTTAACATTTGAAGAGAAGCTATGGAAACCAAAAATCAATGAAATGGAATCATCAAAGTGCTAAAAGAAAATTATTTTAACCTGGATATCTATACCTGGGAGAAAACATCCTTTGAAACTGAACTGAAATGAAAAGAGTTCCAGGTAAACAACACTGAGAAAATTTGTCACCAGCAGACAAAAATTTTTTAGTGTTAAAAGTACTATGTGTTCAAAAAATATTAGTAAGATTAGACATAATCTGAAATACAATAATAATTCAATCTAATATTAATGTAGGAAATACTGTCTAAAATAAAGTATATGAGAAATATACTAAAATAAAACAAACTCTAACAATAAGATATATGTAACTTAAATATAAGGATAAAGAGGATCGGCCGGGCGCGGTGGCTCACGCCTGTAATCCTAGCACTCTGGGAGGCTGAGGCGGGCGGATTGTTTGAGCTCAGGAGTTCGAGACCAGCCTGAGCAAGAGCGAGACCTGTCTCTACCAAAAATAGAAAGAAATTAATTGGACAGCTAAAAACATATAGAAAAAATTAGCCGGGCATGGTGGCGCATGCCTGTAGTCCCAGCTACTTGGGAGGCTGAGGCAGCACGATTGCTTGAGCCCAGGAGTCTGAGTTTGCTGTGAGCTAGGCTGACACCACGGCACTCACTCTAGCCAGGGCAACAGAGTGAGACTCTGTCTCAAAAAAAAAAAAAAAAAAGGAGGATTTCACAGTAAAAGAATAAAAGTGATATTAGTGGAAGCACTGCCCAAAACTGTACATGTAACCACACCAACAGAAGAAAAAGTAGTCTTCAAAGCATGAAGATTATTAAAGAAAAAAAATGAGATATTCCATTGTGATTAAATAATCTATCCATCAGAAAGATTTATGCACCTCATAAAAAGGTATATGAAATCCATAAGCAAAATAGCAAATTTTAACACATTGCTCTCAGTAACCAATAAAATAAGAAGTTAATAATATCTGTAAGGATAGAGATATTTTGAAGATCAAACTTTTAAAATTTTGACCCCACCAATATGTGTATAACATTGTCCTCAACAACTGGAGGATACACATTTCTCACAAGATGATGTCAAGCATGTTTCAAAATTGATAATATATTGTGCCATAATATATTGGTAATTTTTTTTTTATTTCAGCATATTATAGGGGTACAGATGTTTAGGTTACGTATGTTGCCCTTGCCGCCCCCCCCTCGCAAGTCCAAGTTTCAAATATGTCCATCCTTCGGGTGGTGCGCATTGCACTCTTTGTGTATGCATATACCCGTCCCCTTCTCCCTCCTACCCCCTCCCCCCTGCCCAACATCCAATAGATGTTGTTCTTATATGTGCACTCATGTGTTGATCAGTTAATACCAATTTGATGGTGAGTACATGTGGTGCTTGTTTTTCCATTCTTGGGATACCTCACTTAGTAGAATGCGTTCCAGCTCTATCCAGGAGTATACAAGAGGTGCTATATCACCATTGTTTCTTAAAG
>CAUYSK010007662.1:0-12628 GCA_963575035.1 Avahi laniger | reverse complement strand
TTAAAATTTATGTAAAATGAATGCATTCTACTAAGTGAGGTATCCCAAGAATGGAAAGACAAGCACCACATGTACTCATCATCAATTGGTATTAACTGATCAACACATAAGTGCACATATAAGAATAACATCTATTGGACGATGGGCGGGGGGAGGAGGGAGGGGGGAGGAGGGAGGAGAGGAGGGGTATATGCATGCACAAAGAGTGCAATGTGCAACACCCAAATGATGGACATATTTGAAACTCGGACTTAGGGAGGGAGGTGGGGGCAAGGGCAACATATGTAACAGAAACATCTGTACCCCCATAATATGCTGAAATAAATTTAAAAAATTAAAAAAAATAAAAAATAAAAAAAATAAAAACAACGAAAAAAAAAAAATGTGTTGTTGATATTGTGAGTTGTCTCTGCTGCTTTCTGACCCATTTTGAACTCAAATAAGAAACTTCCTCAAATTTGCTTTTTGTCTAACATCATTTCCTTGGTCTAAAATAAGTATAAACAACAAGTAATAAGTCATTAGCAAAAAAAAATAAATAAATAAAGCAAGAAATGTGCATTAAAATGATGTATAACATAGACACATTTATTTAAGAATGGATTTTAATATCAAAGGGCAAATTTCAACAATGCTAAAACTGTAATTACTTTTGTACCAACCTAATGAAAGGAACATATTTCTTGGCTCAACGTTCTTAGAAAGACCGTAGAACAGGAAAGCAGATTAGCTTCATAGTCTTACTGGTTCAGTAGAAATTTTCAAAAGCCAAAGGGAGTTAGAAAGGGGCCACTTACCCTAAATTCAACAGATTTTGCACTTAGTGATGCAGTCATTGAAGTGATTTATTTTTAAGTTTTAATACATGCATATGAGTAATATAGAATACTTTCACATTCAAACCATGACAATACTATCTGATACACCAAAGTTTAAGGAAAAAAAAACACTTAAAATGGTGTATAAATCAGCCAAATTAAATCTTTTAGTTTAATTTGATTTTGTTGCAGTCACATAGACATGACAGAAATGAACTCTGCTAAAAAAAGTAAAAATGACACAGTAATTTTAAATGGGTTTATAAAACAATTATAAAACATGTAGGAAGAATCTTAATCTAACTAAATGGTATTTTTAAAAAATGGAGACAACCTTGATATTTCTATCAATGAATAGTTGATTGATTGCAAATGATATACTATTATTAATGAGACCTGACAATTCCAATAAACTAATATGCAACAACTGCACTTTAATTCTTTTGATGAGCTTATCATTCATATTTTCCAGAGCCAAGACATACAAAATGAAAGCAAGAGTACTCAGAAGGTTAAATGAAGGTCCAGCTTTAAGAGATAGAGGGATTGTTTATGTTTCTGTCCTCGTGGATCAAATGATACAGAAGAATGTTAGGGCTTCTAATCTACTGCGAGTTGTGCTGTCAATTCTCAAGTAATCCATTAGTTAATTTTTACTTTATTTGAACAGCTAAGTTTTAGTCAATTTTTAAAAATATTAGCCTACCATCTAGTTCCCTGGAACCAAATACTCAAACCTTTCAAACAAATCCAAGACCAAGAGTCTATGAGACTAAACTCTGTGGCTTGTGCACCTTAGAAAGAAGAGCAATGCTTCCAAATTTACAATATTCTAGTAATTGGGGTTTAATAAATTGACTCTGTGAGATTTAATTACTCTCTGTCCTTGAACAAATCCCTCTACCACTAATGGAGACTATTTTTCTTCACTTTGGATACAAAAGTGTGTTCAGAAGCTGAGGGAATAATATAAGATCATATCAAATAATAACTTATTTCTGAAAGGCTAGATCTATGAGGGTCCAAATAAGCATTCCATTAAGATAATTACAGAAAATATGAGAAAAACACATGTGCAAATGAGACCACCAAATACAGAGTTTGAAGAATTGCATATTTATTTAGCTGTGGAAGATAAAATATTTAAAAAAAATAGTTGTCACATGCATAAGTGATAATTCCAAATGATTCTTATATATGTCAATGATCTCATTGGAGCTATATCTGTATTTGTCATTTTAATGGAAATGAAAAATTCAATTTATTGAAAATTATTTTAAGGAAGCTTCATTATTTACTCATTTACCCTCTCAAAAAAAATTTTTTTGCTAAGTAATTGTGTTTTATTGAACTAAGTTTCTTGAGAGGAAGAACATCAAATGAGACTTTATCCAACTCTCAAAAAGTTTAAAAAATATGAGAAGAGTATCTAATATTGCTTTTGGTTGTAGATTATATTTGTTTCTTTGATTTGTTATCAATATAAAGGATGGAAAGGGAATACTTAAAAAATCTATAAAGTGGTGGGAACTGAGGAAAACTGGAAAGTACATGTACTTTGTAAAGGGGACAACCTTATCTTAGCTCTAGCTGATTATTATCATCTAGGAATAGGGTCTTTAGGTGGCAAAGACTTCTGAGTTCAAAGATCTAGAATTTTATGTGTAATTTTCATACTTTCAAATTTTTCAAAATTATATATATGTAATTTTATATGTAATTTAAAAAGTTACATGAACTGATTATACTCTATATGCAAACTCATATATATATATATATATATATAAATTATATATACACACAATCAGCCTAACAAAATGTATTTAAAGCCCATATTTGCCCTGCAAACTACATATTTGCAATCTTTATAGTATATCTGGGTCTGCAAAAGATGGCTGTAAGTGTAAGGAAATGTAGAAAGGAGAGCTTTCTAGAATTGAAAGTGATGAAACTGATATGAGGAAAATCAAGTCAAGGTGAGTAACACTGAGAGATCCCAATCAACTGTGTGTGTGCATGTGTGTGTGTATGTATGTATGTGTGTGTGCGTCTATGTATACAATAAGGCCAGAATTAGACATTGACTGCAGGTCACAAGGTTATTGGCTATCATGATAATAAGTCTTGAACTTTTTCAGGAGGCCCTAGAAACCACTCATAGATTTTGAGCAAAGGAGTAACTTATTACAACTAGCCTGCAAGACATATGCGACTAGAGGCTCAAGACACAAAGATCTCTCAGATTCCCACTGTATTGGACTAGCCATAAAGTGACTAGAGCTTGACCTAGTGTAACAGCTGTGGTGACAGAGAGGAAGAGATGTATACAGGAGATATTTTAATTGAACAGAACCTAAAAGGTGAATAGATATAAGGAAAGGTTTAGAAGAATATTTCAAGATTTACTCCAGGATTTAATAAGATTTCTGCCCATGAAGATACAGACTTGTGAATATGAAGACAAAAGTCAGAACTATAAACTGATGAGTGTATATTTATGAATTCATTTTAAACATGTTAAAGTTGGGTTTTCAAAGTCCCAAGTCTAAATTTGGAGACATTTTCAAATCAGTTTTAAGTTATGTTTGAGGTGAAAATAATGTGAACACACCATGTGTTTTGTTTTATTTCTTATTGAATTTAAACACATGAATATAATTCAATCTTTTAAAATTAAATTTAAATATTCTGATTGATTGCCTTCTAAGAGCCGGGCACTGAGCTCTCAAGCAAACAACCCGCATATCTATTTTGGTTTTTGAAACTTCTCCATTACTGTAGGTAAGTCTATTATAATCTGACCACTAAAATGTTAACTAAACATTATAATTTCAGTTGCATCTCTGTGAGGTATGAAAAGAAGAGGAAGAAAAAATGTTAAATAATTTATCATATTCATGCTTTTCATAACATTTTTGGTATATATTCCCCTAAAAGACTCTTTTTTTTTTTTTGTCAAATAGAATCTCCTGGATCACTTTTGGAAACTTTAGGCTTTCTATGACTACTTGGGAATAAATAGCTATACTGTCTCAGACGGGACAGTATTATCATTGAATGTCCTAAAATGTTGTGTGGATTATTGAGCCATTAGACTAGTTGTGAAGCTTCTAGCCCAGGTGTTTTGAAATAATTTCTCAAAAGAACCTGAACTTGCAACAAACAAAACATGTACAATGAAATTACTACAGCAAAAACTGATTATATTGACTATATTTTAGGTATTTTTCCAAAATCTGCACTGTACAAATTCTGCCAGTTTCAAAAGCTGAGATTTGCCAATTAATTAGGTATTATATCAAAGCCCTAGACAAAATATGGACCTTTTCTTACCTTGTACAGGTGAGCACTCATTTTCTTCACTCAGTCTGGAAACATTAGTGTTTCCATTTTAGGAAATTTCTGAGATCAGCTATTTGATGCTTCCCTTCCTTTGTTGTTCACTTTCCAGATTTCTTTGAGCTTTCAAAATTTTATCTGATCTTTGTATCTGTTATTGTATTTCCAATTTTCAAGAAAACTTTTCTTATTTGAATACTCCCTTTGTAAAACTCTTTTCTTGCTTAATGGAGTCCATTTTATTTTTCAAGAGCATTCAGTATATATGTGTGTATACATATTCCTGTTCTTTTTTTCTTCTTCTGTCTTCAGTGACTCTCTTTACTCTGATTTCTTTCTTTTTCTTTTTAATCTTTGTATTTCATTTTAGAAGCTTTGTTTAGATGTTTGATAACCCTTGGTCGTTCTTTTATGTATTAGGGGAAGGTAAGCACTGCAAAGATGTTTGCAAGTTCTGTTTGCATAGATGGGCTTTGTCACTTGGTAGTTTTATTGAGGGCTTGACTTGCTGAGCCATTTCATTTGGAAACTCCTATTTCCAGTATCTATAGATCTTGCCTCTTGTCCCAGTCCGTTTCCTTGAATGGAATCTATGATCTAAGGTCTGGCAATCTTTTCCTGTAAAAGTCAGCGGCAAATATTTTATGCTTTATTGGTTATATGGTCTTTGTTGTTGCTATTCGACTCTCACACAAAAGTAGTCATAGACAATACATAAATAAAGGATGTGGCTGTATACCAATAAAACTTTATAAAAACAAGCAGCAGGCCATTGTTTCCAACTCCTACTGTAATCTCCTGCCATGGGCTGTAAACTTGACTGCCAATTTTCACAGAATCTAGTAAAAGAAGGAGACCAGAGACCTGATCATTTAATGTGTTATCTTTTACTAAACCCTCCTATTGTCAAGATGAGGGCTGATCCTCAGTCGTAACCTGTGTTCTCTAGTTTAAAATACATTGAGCTTAACGTATCTCACAGCCTTTGGCTGTGAAAGGGAAGGAGGAATAAGGAGTATGGATGTGATTTGAGAAACATGTAAACAATGTATCTGTTTTCAGCATTACCTGCTCCCCTACTATCAGATATACTTGTTGCCTTCAATTCCTGAGCCTTTCTAGGGTGCGCTATCATGACTGTGCCAACATCTGTCCCGACTTACAAGTCAGTAACCATTCATTCAAGTGTTTTCTGGTTTCAAAAATTGTATTATTGTACTCCCCTCTCCTGTTTTCTTTGTTCTTTTTGGTTTTAGCTTTTCAAAAATTCTTTAACTGATATTTTAGTAGATTTTCTGGTGAGATTAGTAGTGAATGTGTGATGAGTTTTCCATGATTAACTGGGAGTCTTCAGGAAGCGTATACGTACTTTGATATTCTGACCTTTGATATTCTGGCCTTAATTTAATGGCATGCAATTGCAAGTGTAATACCAGAGCATATAGTTCAGAGCATACTTTTATCAGTAGACTTACTGAATAATATCTTGAAGGAAACGAAGGATCTCTAATCTCTAATTGCTGCCTCTGAAATATTCAATGGTTAACTGCAGTTTATAGTTTCTACTCTTTAGAACTTCCACAGTTTCCATCTGAAAAAAATATGTATTCACCACAGCTAGGGATTATCTAACTTCCTTCCTGCCCCAAGTCACTAAAATTCCCTACTCACTAATGCTTCATAAAATGGGGGCAGCAATTTTTTATCTCTTTCACAGAATATTCCTACCAATCTGAACACTTCAGGACTCACACTTGTTTAATATTTAAATAAAATGGATGAGCATCCATCCTACTGTGGCAAAATCTGAGTCCTCCTAAGGAGGCTGAGACTTCTCGGGGAGCTCACATTTCTCTCTCCATCTGTCATCCCTATTCTATTCCTCCTTTACACTCTGTCGGGTTTCTTGCGATTTCTACACGCACTCCTTTTTAGCCCATAGTTCTTAAGATTGATATCAGTTTTCTGTTGCTTTATAACAAATTATTACAACCTTCCTGGCTTAAAACAGCACCCATTTACTAACTCACTGTTCTTTAGGTTCTGGTGAACTTGAGTAGGTCCTATGGATAGAGCTGAAACTGAAGTGTCAGTTGGACTCAGTTATTATCAACAGTCTCAGAGAAATAATCCTCTTTCAAGTTCATTCCGGCTGTTGGCAGAATTCAGTTCCTTGTGATTGTAGGACTAAGGGCCTCATTTCCCTGCTGGTTGTCAGCCAGGGCCCACTCTCAGCTCCTTAAGGTCACGCATGTTTCTTCGCATACGATCCCCTACATCTTCAGTAAAGCAATGGTGCTTCGAGTCCTCACACTTCGAGTCTCTCTGACTTTTTGTTCTGCTGTCAGCCAGAGAAAGCTTTCTTCTTTTAAGGGCTCATGTGATTATGTGAGGGTTACCTGATAATCCCCCACCTTAAGGTCGACTATGTCATATAATATAACATAATCATGGGTGTGATATCTTGGTATCTAAGCAGGTTCTAGAGGTTAACCTGGGACATCTTTGTGGGATCATTTTATAAATTCTACCTACCGCATTTCTACTCTGCATTCTGTAAAAGTATCATTAGCATCAGGAATGAATAACAGATTTTTACTCAAAGTTTGGGTTGGCAGAGGAAGCTATAACTCAACACAACACATAGAATAGATAGCTTAAAATATGATATTAGATATCATTGCCCTGAACCACTTGGCTGTTTTCTGCCCTGGGGACAGTCATGATAAACCTCTGGGCCCAGCCTCCAATGCTTTTTGGGGACTCATCTCCTTTGCTTTCCCTCTTATTTCTCTTTATTTCCACATTTAAAGTACCTGAGTCATTAAGCCCTCCAGTTTCCAAATAAAAACTTCCAGATTCCTGTTACTTCCACAGGCAGAAGAATTTAGCTACAATACTTTCCTTAGAGACAATTCTTAGGATCTTGGATAGGTGACAAAATTCACTTTTGATATTTAAATATGCCCATTAACAAAATGAGAATTTTCTTCCTAAAAAGGATTCTGCTTCTTCCTCCCTCTACCTTTTCGAATTGCTTGCATATTCTTACTCTTGCAAACTCTTACTCTTCCACCAAAGTTTTTTTCTTTAATCATTGAACATTAAATGAGAAAACACATATAAACTGCTTAGTATATTTCCAAAAATATAGCCAGAAACAAATATTGGCAAACATTTTTACTGGGGATACATTAGGACAGACCATTTAGTACTCTTCGAATTGTATCACCTGAGAAACTGTCTATATGTAAGGATGCATTAAAACTAGACAAACAAATAATAAAAGTCAAAACAGAAACAACAAAAAACCTAACTCTTTGAGTGAGATCTCTAACAGGATTAGTAATGACCTGGTTATGTTTTCTCATTGTGAGTGGTAACAGCTAGGTGGCGCACTACTGAATTCAGATCCTGCTGTCTGTGTGTCAGCTGAATTATCCTCTCTTGCTAATTTAAGCTCTCTGCACAACCTCAGGCCAAAGATCTTGTCTTCTGTGTTTTGGGTAATTCAGAGTATACAGGTGACGTTCAATAAGTAATAATAATTAATATTGAATCTCACTCGCTTGGCAGTGTGCCCAGTATTGATGATGTCAGCGAGAATTATGTCTCCCAAGGAAACGTGCAGGATAAATTTCCCGGCTGGGCCCCAGCTAGAAGTAGAAGAAAAAAGGAACCAAAGCCTATTATGCAATAAGTCACAAAATTTAGGAAAAATTGTCACAAACAAAGAAGAATGTTAAGTTGAATTGTCCACCTGTCTTTTTGTCCTCTTCTCCTGCTTGTATTTGCTGTATGTTTAATTCATGATATCACAAACATCCATAAATGTATAACTCAACTCAAGAATTAATACTTTATCAAATGATATCCAAAAGATCTAGTGATATGCAAATTATATAACCACAGGAGAGATGGAAGCAAAAAGGGAGCTGATATTGGCTTAAGTCCAAGAGCCAGGTTCTGGAGACCCCTGCCATGGAGAAGGGTAGTTGCAGAGGGAGAGATTGCAGGGAGACTGGGTAGAGGAGACACTCAGATGAATTGGGACAGCAGCTGCTTACCAACTAGTATGGAATTAGTTCAATCACTTAGCCGTAGAGACACATTCCAAATGACAATTACATAACTTCATCCCCGTGCCTCTCCCCAGGAATAACCATGTGCTGTGAATTTGGTATTCATCATTCTTTTAATTATGCATACACGCAAACACCCACACATAGGAACATATGTGTATTTCACAATTCTTAGGTATTTTTTAAAGAGAATATCATTCAATAAACTTGTAAAGGGCATTAGCTGCAGGAGATTTTATGAAAAAAAAATTTAAATGTTTCAGAACTCTGTTAGGTATGTTGGTAACTGTGAAATGGAATTTTGGGAGGACATCATTGACCTGGGTTTTGTGAAAATGAACCAAACCAACAAATTAGATCTGTTTTTCTATCTGTCATCTATTGATTGATTGATCAATCATCTATCTACCTATTTATATATCTACACATATATACATTCAGATTCCCTTTGGTTTTGGGCTCTTTCTTTTGATTAAATTTTACTCAGTCATTAAGAGTTCTATGACCTCTAGTCCCCCTCATATTCTTTCGTTTATGTTGGTTATGTCTAGACTAAGGGACCAGTTGAGAAGAATAGCATCGTCTTGCTCTAGTCGTGTCTGTGGAAAGAGCTGTCTGGATATAAACACATTCACAAGCTCAACTTAGGGAACTCAAACTTGTCTTATTATATGATGCTTGTTCAATCAGTAATGATATTTGTTACACAAAAATATGTCAAATGTTTGTTTTTGTTTTAAAGTAGTTAATATAATATTATATTTTAGTGAAATCCCAAATCAGAAGGGGTCTTTCTTAATAAGCTGGTACAGGAATGTTAAGTGAGACATCTGCTGTGATAGCCTCTAAAATTATTTTGAATATTTTTATTGTTAACTTCATGGCTCTTCAGTGCCCCTCTTTGTTAATATTCCTAGGATCCAGAATTGGTCCCATGGCTGAACTACTGCATGCCTAGATGGTAAGTAAAACTCCCCAGAGCTCTTCACTAATGGCAACTCCAATCACAGAACAGGTGTGGAACCTACTGAACACAATGCCCTGTATCAGAATAAGTATTATTTATATCTTTATTTATCTCTATCTATCTAAAAATATAATCACAGGCACCGTATCTCATTTTTATCCAATGTCTGCTTTGAAGATTTCTGATATTCCTATATAGAATAGAAAATAGGCATTTAAATTAGTGCTATTACAGAAAATCCCAGATGCATCATCATTTTGAAGATAATACCCTGACACTTCTCATAACTTCATTTTAATGCTTAATAAAGCAATCTTCATACTTTTGTTTTGCATGTTTTTTTGTTGTTGTTTTGAATGTTTTCAACATTCTTTGTTCTTATATGCAGAGCTAAAGTCATGGGGTTGAAGATGGGTATTGGGAAGTAGTAGATTATGTATGAAAAATTTTATTCAGGTCATTCAACATGCTATAGGGTGAAGAGAATGTTTACTCAACAAATTGACTATTAAAATTTAGCCTAAGATACATGTAACTTACAGAAATTCTTTAATTTGCTGAATTCTTCTTTGGCAAGAACTCAATTGTTTTTTATACTTTCTATAGGCCATTTTAAATATTTCTTTTGTTTTATTTTCTCTCCACCATATAGTCTTCATATATTCAACAGTATTCTGTAGGATAACACAATCAGCTATGTTTACACTTTAAATTGCAACAATCAAACCAAAATATCTTAAGCTACTTTCCCTTAAATTGGTTCTGGTAAAAAATTCAGAGAAAGGTAACTTCTTGTTACCCCTTTCAAATGCTGTGTATATAGTTAGGAAATCTGTGATAGAGAAATCCTGAAATGTTTAGCAGATCAGTTTGATTATCATTTTATATGTGAGATTTGTGGGTAAATTTTTTTCAAATAAACTTTATGCAAAAAGCCTGCCTCCTTACTTTCAGTATACCACCTTGTGTATATACTTGATCGAATAAAGAATATTAATGAACTTTATGCTAAAGATTTTTTAAAGAAATCTTGCTTTATCTTATTTAATTTCCTTTATTATTAGCACAATCAATTTAACCTAGATAGATCGAGTTTATATGCATCCCAGTATTCAGCCAATTCCTTTCCCATTTAATTTCCTTCATTGCTTTCTATTGAGGAGAACTATAGGCCAAACCCTTAAGAAGCTTCCCTCCCTTCTCACAGCTGCTCCCTCGGCAGCCTGGCTATAGCAACAGTTCATCTGACAAACATGCTCCAAAAGAACAGTGAATTTCCAGGCTTTACACCCCTCTTCTGGCATTTACTCGTGGATTGATTTATTTATTAGCACTAGAAATGCCTGCTTAATTTTAATGAGGTGCATTGACCTCTTTGGGGGCAGATGTGTATGTCACTCATGACTCTAGGCCAAGCAATTACAAATCCCTCCCCCTTTCCACCCAGATAAAAGTTATGACTTTCTTAAGCCAATGGCTGGTTACTGCATTTACCCTCAGACTGAGTTGGAAGAAAATGATGTATGTTTTCCTTTCTGGAAATTCCAGTGTGTAGCTCTTTCCTACTTCTCCATAAGTTTTACTGCAGTTGTTGAAACTAGAAGAAAGCCTAGGTTTTAAATATTTTGTAAATTTACCGAGAAGAAATCATTTAGAAAATATGTAATTTATGGTTTCTTTAAGATGGCACTAAGATATCTATAGGCATCCAAGTCTAATTGGGAAAGACAATAATTTTAAAACATTCACCTTTGGTAGAATATAAAGGAGTCATTGTTTAATCTTCAAGATAATATAGCAAAAGTGGGTTTTACTTAAAACAAAATGGTGCTGCTGTCAAAAGACAAATTTAGTTTAAAGATCTCAATTGGTTTTGTTTGCAATTCTCAAATCAAGCAACACCTCATTCCATACAATAGAATGAGTGATTTGATGAACTGAGCAGAGAAGTTTGGCTTTACAGTTAGAAAAGGGTTGAAAAAAACAGAAAGAAGACAAAAAGTGTATTGGTCATTTCAAAGTTACTTTCCTTGTAAAGGTTAAAGCAGAGAAGACTTCCTTATCATGAAGGCTAAAACTGGCTTGCTTGGGAATTTGGCTATTCTCTTTCTCTCTCTTGATTTTTTGGAAGGTCAGATAAACAACTTAGTTTCAGCTTGGTGGTGGGGAATTTCAGCATGAGTAAAATTCTATTTTGGTTCAGTCTATTGGGGCTAATACAGGAGTTCTGTCCAAACCAATGGCCTCTTTTAATTTTTATTTAATAGCATAAATTCAAACTCCAAGGTCCCAAACCTATATATTTACGCGGTTATATAACACATTGACAGATTTTTTTATATTAAAATATTTTTTCATAAAGCATTATTAACTAAAAGTCTTTACTTTAAAAACAAATAGGTGATACCATTTTTAACTTCTATCCTTATATTAGCAGGAACGTTTAACAACCAATTGAAATTGGCCTTTGTAGTTATACTGTAACTGAGAAAACCCATTCAGGATATTAATTTCAATATAAATGCAATCATTCCCAGCTAATTGGTACAGATGGGAATTACTCAACTTAGAAATCAGGGCCATTTAGAATACTAACACTCCTTTCAAGATGCCTTATCTAGAAACTGTGTCAATCATGTCAAAATCTAAATGGCTCCTTCCAATTTGAAGAGTCTCACTAGATCATACGAGCAGACCCACACTAACTCTGACCATGTAAAACTTCTCTCAATAAAACTTCTCCTCATCCCCAGTGAGAATGGCCTTTATCAAAAAGTCCCAAATGAATAAATGTTGGCATGGATGCGGAGAGATAGGAACACTCATACACTGCTGGTGGAACTGTAAACTAGTACAACCCCTGTGGAAAGCAATATGAAGATACCTCAAAGAGATACAAGTAGAACTACCATTGATCCAGCAATCCCATTACTTGGCATCTACCCAAAGGAACAAAAGACATTCTATAAAAAAGACACCTGCACTCGAATGTTTATAGCAGAACAATTCACAATTGCAAAAGTATGGAAACAATCCAAGTGCCCATTAATACATGAATGGATTAATAAAATATGGTATATGTATCCCGTGAAGTTCTACTCAGCCACAAAAAACAATGGTGATATAGCACCCCTTGTATTATCCTGGATAGAGCTGAAATCCATTCTGCTAAATGAAGTATCCCAAGAATGGAAAAACAAGCACCACATGTACTCACCATCAAATTGGTAAATAATTGATCAACATTTAAGTGTATATATAGTAATAACATTCATCAGGTGTCAGGCAGATGGGAGGGAGGGGAGAATGGTTATATTCACACCTAATGGATGAGGTGCCCACCATCTGGAGGATAGACACGCTTCAAGCTCTGACTCGGGTCGGGCAAGGGCAATATACATAACCTAAACATTTGTACCCCC